>CAJQZJ010031764.1:6429722-6448159 GCA_907164525.1 Lophiomys imhausi
ACACACACACACACACACACACACACACACACACACACACACACACAGAGAGAGAGAGAGAGAGAGAGAGAGAGAGAGAGACAAACACATGGGAATTCAGAGAAATGCACAGAAAGTTTTTTGAATAGAGAGTTTTTAATTTTAACTTCATTGACTTTTGGAGGCTCTCTACATTCGGTGGATCCAGAGAGCTCAGAGCTGTGTCGTAATTTCCCACAGGTCAGTGTAATAACTGACCCATTTTCAAAGCAGATGTGTTCTAACAGTCCCGCTTTCTCCTGTCTAAGAAGCAGAGCTAGTTTCTCATGGACCCAAACAGGGTTTCTTAACGGAGATTTATAACATCAAAAGGGATTACACGAGAACAGAGTAATTATCCTCCATGTATGACTATCAACCCAATTTGCAAAGGAGTGAAATTAAACTGCAGTTAATTACAGAGACAGTTTCAACTTTGTGAGCCAATTAGGGCTCATTGGTTGTAAGCAACACATAACAACCCCCCCCCACGCACATGCCACTTTAAAAAAAAATAGAGATTTATTAGCAGTAATCAGGGAACTTATGGGATTGACAGGTAGCTGGACAGCTATGTTGGTGATACAAGTGGCATACATCCACCACAAGTTTATGCCCATTGGGAAAAAATATATCCTGTGATACCGTCAGGCTTTGTGTTACTATGCTACAGTAAGTACTTGGAATCAGGAGAACAACCTGCATAGACCAAGCCCAGGAACATAGACCTCAGTCTTGAATCCACCCCAAGAGACTAGGATACTCTTTAATTTCCACAGAGGTCAAGAGAAGCATTCATTGGGAGTCCTTATCAAGACTGCAGGAAATGGGGGGCTGTCACTCTCTCAAGGATTGCTGGCCATAGGAAGGGGAAGTAGTTGGCAGGTGGCCCATCAGTCTTCTCTATTCACTTTGCCTGCAGACGTCTCCTTTCCCTTTTGTGAAATGTTTCAGAATGGCCTCAAGCTTCATCCCAGGGAGCCTCAATTGATTTTTCTATGTGACCCCAGAAACAGTGATCTCTTGCTTGTATTCCTATTGCCATGGATGCAGTTAATGTGGATCCAGTATTTCCTCTTCTGTTTTCTTCCTTGTCTTACTTTAGTCAATGTTTTAAACTTCCACATGTCCAGATGACCTTTCTGCTACCCATAGATCTCTCTTTTTAAAATATTATATAGGTTTTCTTCAATGTTAATTTATTATTGTGGTGTGCATGTATGCATGTACATGGTGTGTGTGGAGGAGCAGGAAGATATGATGCGAGTACAGAGGTCAAAGGGCAGCTTTTTGGAGTCAGTTCTCACCATCTCCATCTACCTGGATTCTGGGGAATGGAACTCAGGGTGCCAGGCTCACCTACACATGTTTTTACCTGATGCGGGGCCATCTTGAGGGCCCAACAGATGTTTTCTATCTCATCCTAGGCTATCCGGAAGGCTCAAAAGGAACACCCCACACATTCTATGTCTTTGGGCCTGTTAATACTCAATGCTTAGTAGACAATGGCTCTGATGTGGAATGTAGGACTCCAATCTGCCTTTTGTGCTAATGCATCAAAATAAACCTCCAATTATAAAAAAAAAAAAATCTTGCTTCCTTAGAACCCTGGGCAAGTCTCTAAGTAGATGCTGCAGTCTTTGCAAACTTCTGTTGTCTCCAGAGAATTTTTGAAGAAAGGAAAATAATTGGTATCACTTTGTGGCCTCTGATTTTACCAGCATGTAACTGAGTGCATTAGACTACCTGTAAATGCTTCTCACATTCTCCTCTGTGTCCCCTGTCACCTACCCCTGCTGATTTCAGGTGAATGAGCTGTATGAAGCTGGCAGCACCTTATAAATTCTTCACCCACAGAGTAATATGGCTTCAATGATGTGCTGCATTTACAACAAGCTCTGTTACAAAAGGAAGACAGGAGGCCCTGGAGGCCTGTTGCCGTTGATGGTGTGAGTGACTTTAAAATCCTGTTCTTGAGGTGTGATGTCTAATTGTGGTCAGCAGAAAGCAGCAGTATTTCTTCCACCAGAACAAGCTCACGAGTTCCCTGGGCCTCGGTGAGATCTTGAGGTGTCCGTGGCATGTGTCTCATCTGAGATAGTTCCTCTGAAGAGGGCTCTGGAGGTTGAAGGGGAGTTGACATTGCAGGAGAGACTGGAATGTGCATGAGCCATGGTCAAGTTCAGTAATCCATTCTCAGGGCTTATTCTGCTCAGGGGAGTTAAATCAGGATAACATCCCTAGAATCTCAGATTGACTTGGAGAACAGTGGAAAGGCAAATCTCGGCTGTTTGTAGGAAGGATTTATTTTTTGTCTCTCCTAATCATCCGTCAGTCTGAGCCAAGTTGTCTCTATATGCTACTTTCCTGAGGGAGGAAGCCAAAGCAGTCCATCTCATCTGCTGAAGTTCAGCACATGCTGCTGTCACTCTCATCCAAGGGGATAAGAGAGAGTTTATTCTGGATACAAATAGTATCCAGTACTTCACCATGGAGAGTCTTTGAATGATGTGGAGTACTGGGCCTCCAATGTTATTTACTCACAGCTACCCACTAGCTATGCCTCCTGGTAATGGGAAATTCAACCTCTGACTTACACATAATGTTTAAGACATGTTCACAGTTTGCAGTACATTATGATTAATTAAAAAGAATCCCTTACAAGGTATGAAGAGATGGCTCAGCAATTGGGAGAACTTGCTGCTCTTGCATGGGACTCTAGTTTGGTTCCCAGTACCCATGTGATGTCTCACAACCATCTAATTCCAGTTCCAGAGGACCTGGCACTCTCTTCTGGCCCCTGTGGGTACTGCACATACATGATACACATACATACCCAAGCACAAAACACCCATATACCTAAAATAAAAATAAATAAAACGTTTTAAAGAAAGGAAACCCTCAGAGTTTTTCTTATATTTGTAGCATTTTCTTTCTAGAGAGATGAATGTGAGCTGCTTATTTCATTTTCAATTGCATTCGTTGTTGTTCTGCACCACCAACCCCTTAACATTTCTATTTTATTCCTCAAGTTTAAGTCTGATTATCCACTAGAAAAGGCAATCTTTGACCAGCCCTCCTCCCCCAAGTATCCCACATCACAGAGCAGGAGCTGAATAAATGCTTTTGTAGAGACCCTTGTACTTGTCTGCCCACAGCCCTACCTTGGGTGCACTATGTGGGGGTGCAATGATGGTTCCTCATTCTCTTGCCTTGATGTCAAGAGAGAAGCCGATGGCAGATTTTCCTGGAACAGTCTTCAAGGGAACTTGTGGTGAGAGTATGAGACAGTAGGCAGTCACGCAGGGCTGGCTTTCAAAGCAGCAGTTCTGAGAATAAGCTCCGTGTATGTCAGACAGTGCTCTGACTCCTCTTTCTCTGTTGTTTCCCAATCAGCACCTCTGTCAAAAGGGTGCAAATGAGTCACTAAATGACAGAAACCAAGACAAGTCACCTGGATATCTAGTTGGGCCAGATGGCTCATTCTCCTCCTCAAACATCATACCCATTTCTGTCACAAGTCCTTTAGAAGCTCCCAGGCTAGCTAGCAGCTTGATGTCATCATATTGAAGACCCCTTTGTGCTTGCATTCTCTAGCTTTTAATAAGCTCCTACCTGTGAATCTATAACAAAATATCTCTAAAATTCACTCTTTTTTTGTCCATTAATTTCATTGTTCAAATTTGTTAGATAAGAACTGAAAAGTCATTGGATTGGGTTTACTTTGTGACCATTGAATTTCCAGGACACTAGCTTCCCAAGATAGATTCTCATTCTGAAAGATACCCCAATATTCTGGTATCACCTAAGATTAGTGTTGTTCTTCCTTGGTATAGATGGGAGACCCTGGCATGCTTATTCAACTAAGATATGTCACTAAAAACATTACCAGAGTCAGGCATAGATCCATAAAGATGGAGGTTACACAGTGACTGAGCTTGGAAACCTCCTTGCTGACAGACAGCTTAGTCACCTAAGTCATCAGAAGTCAGACGTTGCTTGTCTTTCCTTTCTTTTCTCCTCCCTCCTCCCCATTCCCCTCTTTTCTTTCTACTTCACCCCTTTCTTTTGATATAGTATCTTATTCTGTTTCACAGGCACAGGCTGGCCTGGAATTCACTGACATTCTCCTGCCTGATCTTCCCCACTGTAGGAATTACAGACATGAGCCACTATGCCTGGTAGCTAGGATTCAGTCATTAAACAGACAAGTCATTGTTTTGCTAAAAAAAAGTGCCAGTATGACAGTAATGTAGTGTCCTGTAGGTGTGCCAGAGGTATCCTAGCAAAGATAGACACTAGTAAGTCTTTAGTTAGATATTTCTTTTTCTAGGTACAATGGAAAGATAGGGTAGACTTTTAAACCGAGGAGAAATCTGAGCGCACACACACATGCACACACACGCACACACACATGCACACACTCACATGCACACACACACATGCGCACACACACGCACACACACATGCACACACACATGCACACATACACACACACACACACGCACACACACATGCACACACTCACATGCGCACACACATGCGCACACACACACGCACACACATGCACACACACACACACACACACACACACACACATGCACACACTGGTCTATACACCTGTGACACTTATTTGACATTTAGGCAGAGATGCAGTGGTTGTGGGTCTGAGACCAGGCCATAGGGTACCAGTAAAGAGCTAGTGCTTCTCTTAGAGGTTACAGATGATGCTGGCTCTGCTTCTGTAGCAGGGCTCAAGGAGCAGAAGCAGACAGAAAGTATGTTTTGGGCATCAAGATGGGAACTGCCTTCTAGATACAGTATTAAGAGCACAAAAATCACCTTCCTTTTATTTGCAAGCTTCAGAACTGATCAACACTTCCAGTTAACAGGTAATGTTGATACTGCTGACATCTTATTTCTTTTTCATGTAGCACCTGTCCAGAGCCAGGTGGTAGAAAGGAGTCCACTCAGGGGTGCTTGAAGACACTCTATGTTGGCTCAGCCTTCTAATTGTTTTCTATTGAGTCCGGTGACTTCAAAGATAAGAGTTACCTCTGTGCTCAGAGGCATAGTCACTTCCCCACGTAGGACCAAGGAAGCAGGCAAGGTTCTGCCTTCCTGGGAGACAGAATGCTTTTCTTACTGGAGCCTGTGAACTCATTAGCCTACCTTTGACTTCCCCTTGATCCTTTAATGGGGAGCAGGCAGTGTTGTATCACAGTTGGAGAGGATGTTTGTCATCACAGTGTGACGTGTGTTTGCTCCCCAGGACACCTGCTGTTTGGTTCCTCTCTCCTCTTCCTTCCCTGGGCTATCATGTTCTTTGCCAGTTATCACAAATTCATGCCCATTTGATCAGCAGTTTTCTTTTTCAATTTTCCAATGTAAATAAGCCAATGAGCTAAGCATATATCATGGGATGGGAGTTATAATAAGGACACAAGGTATTTATACCCATCCCTTTAGTCAAATATGTTAGCATTCTTTAGGAGAAAGGAAAATTTACCCTGGCTTTATCTTTAAAAGCCCCAAGCTAACATCTCTTACATACAACCCACAGCTATGAATTCAGAAACCCTACCACTGAAACAATTGCCCTTTAAGAAGAAGTCTGACTGCTGTGACTTGAAAAGATGGAAGAGCAGAGAGCCCTTTGTGGCCTGTGATGAGGACAAGGCTTGTTCGAATCAATGTTTCCTTTCTTGACTCCAAGACTCCATGTGAGCTTCTTCCCTCTCTGAACCTCTCTCTGCACAGCTTGGATTTTGCATGTTTCAAATCCCACCGTACCTCAGAGATGCTAGCTGATTCCTTCACTGCTTAGATACCCTTCTAGCCTAGATGGTTTCTGCCTTACTGGAAAAAGCCACTCCAGTGAAGTGAGGGAGTAGGATTATGGGACCATGTAGAGGGCAGACTTTGATATCCAAGTGTCTTCCTGAATCATTTCTCCCTGTTTTTATTGTTGTTATTTATTTGTTTAAAGCCGGTTCACTTGCTGGAGCTGGTCCTTATGGCTTTGCCTAGCGTGGCTGCTCAGAAAGCCACAGGGATCTTCTTCTCATCTCTCTATTCCCAGAGCTGGGGTTACAGTTAGAAACCGACACAACCAGCTTGTATGTGAGAGCTCAAGAGATGAGCTCAGGTCTTCATCTTTGCAAAGCAAATACTTTACCTGCTGAGCCATGCTCCTGACCTCAGTGTCTCCTTCTAAGGCTTCTAAACAACGAGTTGTCACTATCGTTGCAGTAGAGTTTCCCCGAAGAAAGAAACTGCATTACACGGAACCATCTCAGTGGAGAGATGGCCCCGACAGCCAAGTACTTCCCACAGAAGCACGAGGAACTAAGTTCTGATCCCCAGTGCCCACATAAATATCAGGATGCCACAAAACATGTCTGTATTCCTAGTACTGTACTGGGGAACAGAGATAAGAGGATGCCACAGGCTCGCCAGCTTGCCAGCCTAGTGACATCAGTGAATTCTGTGCTGGCGCCAGTTCCCCATCTCAAACAAAACAAAACACAATAAAAACAAAAACAACAAAACAAGCAAGGAGCCATAATGGAGAGAATGTTTGAGAATACCAGTCTCTGAGCTCCACGTGTGCAACAACATGTGAGCACAGGCACACAGAGGTGTACACACACACACACACATGAAAACACACATGAGCACTGTGTATAAGGAGGGGATATAAAGAGAACTCACGATAAAAAGGTCATGTGGGCATTTCAGGACCAAACGCCCGGGACACTTGCTTTATAAAAACTTTTAAGCTTACATCAAGAGGAAACATTCAATGTCTTGATTTTTTTTTTTTTTCGCCAGTGTTTCTTCCTTGGGTCGCCATGGAATCTGAGCTCTTGATAGCTAGAGCACAAATGTCTTGTCTGTTTCTATGGCCCCAGCACCAGTGAAACATGGGACACCTGAGCACCTAGAGGCTGCTAGGCTATCCATTCACCAGTGGGCACTGTTAAAGGTGACCCTTACTTAGTTCATGGTGCTGGGGTGCTGCTTTGTGGGCAGGAAGGTACACCTGGGTCACTGTGTAAATGGATGCAAGGCATCCACCTGATGATTTTGAATGGACTGAAGAAAGTCTAGATAGAGGCAGAAGAGAGGCTGAAGAAGACTGTTTCCCATGTGGAAAAACTTGCCTCTGGAGGATTTCTTAGTACTTGGAGTTTTAGCAAACTAAGGTTCTGAGGACACTGTAATTTAATTTAGTATGTCCTTGGAAGTCCTGCGTGTGAGTTCTACCCTAGTCTGATGGCCATCAAATTTAAACACTGGTGTAGGTGGTATTTACCTTCCAATATAGTTTCAGTTGCCTAGAATTTTTCTTTCACTCCCCTCCTTTCCCCTCCCCTCCCCTGTGGACAGAGTCACAGATACCCACATCCCAGTCTGGCTGGGATCTACTATGTACCTCACAAAGATCTTAAACTTCTGATTCTCCTGCTTCCATCTCCCAAGTGCTTGGATTGTAGGTATGCGCCAACGTGCCTGGTTTTACACGGTGCTGGGGACTGAACTCAGGATTTGATACAAGTTAGGTAACCACTCTCCTAACTGAGCCATACCCTCAGTTTCTGGAGATGTCATTTTAGTTAACCTCAAACATCCCAGCTTAGAAAACTCTTAGAATTTCATCTGCTGCTCCTACCTGAGCCTTGTCCTAACCATGGGTCTTCTTGGCAGTTTCTTTACCTTTAAAAAGCTCACCGCGCCTCCCCCCACACCCCATGTCCCCACTTGTATCATAGGGATGACAGAGCCCATTGCTTGGTGTTAATGTGAAAACTGTATGATGCTGGTCACACCCCTTATCAGTACCAAATGGTCCCTGTTGCTGTTATTGCTCTTCAACTTCACATACCTTGAATTCTGTTAAGGTGACCAACAGTGATGGCATTGTCTGCTTTGATGGTTATTAGTTAAGAATTTATATTTTCAGAGGATGGTGGGAAGGGGTGATTAAGTGCAGTTATTCCGTTTAAGCTAATGAATTTTTTTTTTAACAGCCTGCCCATCTGTCAGAGAAGTGACAGGTGGCATTCCGATAGGACTGAACTGAATTAAATTAGAAGATAAAATTAATAACTGTGGCTTCCCTCCAAATGAGACAGCAGAATCTGTCTATGTTCCCCTGGCTCCACTATTGGTACTTTATCCTGAGATGCTCACATCTGGGCCAGTAACCTCCGATGTGGTCTCTAATATACCATCACCTCTAAAACCAATCCTTGTATAATGGCCTGAGTGATGCTTTTAATATGCAAATTATGGGCCCAGGAAAATGGCTTAGTAAGTAAAGGCTCTTGCCTCAGAATCTAAGGACCCGAGCTCCACCCAGGAACTACATGGTGGAGAGAAAGAACCAACTGCATTCTCATACTGTCACATATATACATGTGCACAAATGAATTTTTTAAATGAAGTTACCTTTTCATGCTTTACTGTATCTCTTCCCCATTTCCAGTATCGAGTGACAACTCATAAACACAATAAAAATGGACATCTGGCCCTGTCATTTCATACAACGGGACCTGTTGTTTCTCTCTCTGACTCTACTATATCCTGAACCATTTACATCCTGGGTTCCCACTAGTCTAGTGTCCACACTGTTTCTATTCTAGCATTGAAAATGTACAGGTACAGGTAATTTAGCTTCCATTACCTAGCAAGGTCCACCCTAGTGTCTTTTCAGTTTAGTCTCTAAGGAGAGACATTCCTGGACCCTAAATTAACTGTCCCCAGTCCCCAGTCTCACTGCATTAAAAGCGTCTCTATTCCTGTGACTTCTAGTTAAACTGTTCAGTGTCTCCCAGTATATAGCTCACTGTAAGGCACTATAAACTATAAAAGGCTTTCTGTATTTAGTATCTCCGTTGAGACTTATAGTGCCTTTGTTGGATAGACACAGCCTAGATGTTTTCAAAGGTATAGATGAGTGGTTCTTAACGTGTGGGTCATGACCCCTTTGGGGGTCAAATGACCCTTTCATTGGCATTGCCTAAAACACCAGAGAACACAGATATTTGCGTTATGGTCCACAACAGTAGCAAAATTACATTTATGAAGTAGCAACAAAAATAATTTTATGGTTGCGGGTCATCACAACAAGAAGAACTGTGTTGAAGGGTCACAGCATTAGGAAGGTTGAAAGTAACTGGTCTTGATGAAGAGTCTAGAAGCTCGCCACAGTGACCCTGAGGGGAAGAACTTGATCTGTGCTGGTTAATTATCATTGTCAATTTGGCACAATTTAGAATCAGCTGGGAAAAAAAATCTCAGTCTGATTTATCCAGATCCGGCTGGCCTGGAGGTATGTCTCGGGAGGCATTGTCTTGATTGTTGACTGACTTAGGAAGACACAGCACTCTATGGGCAGCACCATTCCCTAGGCTGGGGCTCGTGAACTGTACAAGAGAGGGAGAATGCTAGCTGACTACAAGCAAATAGGCAAGGATCCATGCATATATTCTCTCTCTGCTCTTGGTGGTGGCTGTGATACGCTATGTTCCAGCCTTGTCTCCCCGACAATGACAGACTATACCCTGGAATTTCAAGTCAAATAAACCATTTCCTCCATCAGAAGCTTTTTGTTAGAGTATGGTATGACCGCAGCAGTAGTGAAGCAAGAACTTAGTATGAATCTTAGAATTCTTATGGCAATCCCAGGACTCTTTTGGCTCAAATACTGCACCCTGAAGGCTATATCATGGTCTATAAGTTTTTTGTGCACCTAGGAGTAGACATCATTCATGAAGTACTTGAACACATTTTCACTGCAAGTATGTTATCTGCCATACTTTGTCCTGGGATGTTCCAAGTCTTTTCTTATCCATACAAGGAGCTCACAAAGGTGTGAACTACTTTCCTGGGACTGCCATGGGAAGGGTCACTGAGTTGGCAACAGTTATTAACATGTATTGCCTCGCAATTCTGATACAAGAAGCATCATCTATCAAGGTATCGGGCAAGGACAACCTTCTCTGAACACTACAGAAAAGGCCCTGCTAGGTTCTTCCTGGTCTCTGGTAATTGGATAGCAGCAATATTCATTGCCTGGGTGCTGTGTAAAGTCTCTCCCCACTTCCTCACAGATTCCTCTTTCTCTTGTTTCTACATAGTCTTCTCCAGGGATATTAATTAGATCGGATTGGGACCCACCCTGAGGACTATCTAAGCTTGGTAAGTTTAGCAAAGAACCCCTGTGTGAAGCTTTAGAACTGAAGGGAAATGTTATAGCTCATAGGAAGGCAACCAAGGTGACATTACCATTCAGAGGAGCACCTCCACCTTAGGCGACCAGGGAGGGAGGCAGGGACCCTAAAGAGGGAGAGGACTGAAAGAGATAGTCATCACATATATCATGAAGACAATGGTTCTGCAGGAAGAGAACCTTACATCCCCTTCATCTCCCAGGGTATTAGGAGAGTTAGAACTGGACATTAGAAACAGCATGTCGGGCCCGAAAGGAAAAGCAGACTGTCAATCGGGAGGCGGCATCCTCCAGATCTAGGGCACAAAGCCAGGTTTCTCATTCTTACAGATTTCCAGCAGGAGGGGCAGAAAGTTTCAGACCACATGACCTAGCCTCTGCTAAAAGTCCAGAGACACTGAAAAAATAGTTAAGTCATAATTTAGTGTTGTCTGGGGTCTAGGCAGCGGCGGGTAGGGGTAGACAGTAGCTGCAAAGAGGCTGGAGAGAACTCAGCCTTGTGAGAGCTTCCAGCTCACGGTAGTCTCCATAGCTGGTTTTGAGAGAAACTTCAGGGGGTGGGGGTGTGGCCTGGTTTAGGTAAGAGAAAGTAGCTAGAGCAGTGGTTCTCAACCTTCCTAAGGCTTCAACTGTTTAATCCAGTTCCTTATGTTGTGATGACACCTGACTATAAATTTGTTGCCACTCCATAACTGTAATTTTGTTGCTATTATGAATCTTAATGTAAATATCTGATAAGCAGGATAGCTGATATGTGACCTCCTAAGGGGTCACAACCCACTGGTTAGAGATCCCTGAGGTAGAGGATGCTCTACCACATGGTAGGTCAAGTTCCCAGGCACCAAAGCCTAGGGGTTTACCACAGCTTTTGGAGAGAATGCAGTTCTACCTACAGTAGGTCCATATCACATTCCATTTTTATGAAGGGAGTTTATAGACTCCATAGAATGCTCATGGTTTCTCAGCTCGTGCCAGACACTGCAAGTTTAAATACAAATCCTGACTTACAAGCCGGTGCTTGACTTATAAACCAGACAAGCAGTTGTCACATTCTGAAGTTAGAGTTTAGTTACTGGTTGATTTCATTAATCTTAGCTCAGGGAGGCGAGAACACAGGGCCAGGTTGCTTGATGAATATAGTATCACATTCAGGCAGGGCTGAGTTCCTCCCTGGAGTTTCCCACTCCAGCAAGTGGAGAAGAAAGGTCCTGATGTGATTTCAAGGTGAAGAGAAACCAATTTTCCTTTTAAATGGTGGTGAAAGTTTGTTGAAGGGTTCTTCCCTCAGAAGAGATCCCTGAGGTTGGATTTGGGGGTCAGTATTTCCCCCTCATCCTCTTTTCAGAGGTCCTTACCAGACGTGCTAGGTGATTTACAGTGATCTCCAGTGTGGTCCACCATCACTCACAACTACTTCTGGTCTATACACATGATTTTTGCTCTCCCTCCTAAAGACAATTAACCAAGAAACTGGTCACAAAATACTGATACTGATAGCTTTGCCAGAGATGACTGTTGAATGGGACCATCCTCCATGGTAATAAAGTGTCTTTAATTGCTGGTAGCAACAGACAAATTGTGGTTATTTTCCTCTTCTTGATACTTACATATTTTTCTTGAAGCCAAGTAAAATAACATCTTTTTTGTCCCCCTCTCTCTTGAGGGGGAGGAAAAGGACAAACTATTCTTCCATAAATACGGTGACAGTTTTTGAGGTTTCGAATAAGAGGGGCCACGTTTCTAAAGCAAAGATCAGACAAAACCTACCCAGAGACACCTTCTCTCAGGCAGGCAGCCGTAGTCCATCCCTCTGGGTCATGTTTGATATTTCCCCTCAGGATCACACACATCTTCCACATTTACATCTAAATCTTGCCCTTCAAAAGCGACTCCTTTGAACTCAGGAAGAAAGAGCTCTCCATTCACTTCCCTCTCTGTCCCCCAGTTCTGGGATGCCCGTGAAAGTCCAGATTGGAATCTAGGCTGCAGTAGACCTCAACCAGGAAAGGAAGAGGCAGGCAGCTACAGTGCCTGTAGGTTGGAAGACCTCTTTAAAGCCCCAAGTACTGGTGATTTAAACTGATATTTTCAGTTGGGCCCTTTATTGAATCAATTTGCATGGATGTACAATTTGCATGAATTCTACAAGGCATACACGTATTTTACATAATATTCTGTTTAACTGGCAACTTGATGTAGCTAGAGTTACTTGAGAAGGGAGTTGCAACTGAAGGATTGCCCAGGTCAGATTGGCTTGTGGACATGTCTGTGGGGCTTATCTTGGTAGTTAATGATATTGGAGGCTCATAGCACTTTTTGCAGCACCATTATCTGAGTTTGTAGGCCTGGGAGGAGGTACAAGAATGGTAACTGAGTGCCTGAATGGGCTAGCAGAAATGTGTCTTCATGGGTTCCTGCCCTAAGTTCCCTCAAAGATGGACCTGGAATTGTGAGCCAAGTAAACCTTTTCCTCTCATTAATTGCTTTTGATTGCAGTGTTTTATCACAACAAAGGAAACTACTAAACAAAGTAAAGTTTGAATGTAATCCTCTTCAAAGGGATACCTCCCTGATGTTCCTGGAACAACTAGTCCCCCAACCCTGGAACTATTTTTTTTCAGTACTTTTTTAAAAATTAAATTAATTAATTAATTTATTTGTTTGTTTGTTTGTTTGTTTAATACGTGTGGATTGAACTCAGGTCAACAGGCTTAGAGGCAAAAGGCTTCACCTGCTGAGCCATCCGTGTGGCCCTAAGTTTGTAGCTTTTTAGTCCATGCCATCTGGTGATTGTCAACCAGCCTATGGTGTTTGAAGGTATTCTAAATCATTTTCACAGTTTTGGAAGCCATGTGGTATCTGCAAGAGCAGAGATGACATTTCCAGAAAGTGTCATTGTGTCAAGCAAAAGGGAAGTTTGTGTGGGGTCTTCAAGTCTTTGCAGGGATCAAGGGATCACAACCGGAGCACAAAGAGAACATCTACATCTGTTGCAGATGAGTGTCAGGGGCTGTGGTAATCAGGAGTCCTTTGGTGCCTACTGCAAACTGCTTATATTTGTTATAAATACACCCGAGGGAGGAAAACTGGATCATTAGATGGGAAGATTTTAGGGATGCTACTAGAGCGTTGATGTCATAAGAGTTCTGACAGGTCACTTAAAAAGTTGTGAAAATATATGAGACCATTTGGGAAGAGGAAGGGAATTAGCAGGACTGGGAGGGGCCAAAAGCAATTGATGGCAGGGTGATCAAATCCATTTTGTGTGTGTGTGTGTGTGTGTGTGTGTGTGTGTGTGTGTGTGTGTATGTTTGAGAGAGAGAGAGAGAGAGAGAAGAGAGAAAGACAGAATTTCATAGAAAAGCCCACGATATACAATTAATGTATACTAAAAAAGGAAATAAAGTATATATGTAAATGAATGCCACCACGATATACAATTAATGTATACTAAAAAAGGAAATAAAGTATATATGTAAATGAATGCCATTTACATGGAGCCCAGAGAACCACCATGAGTGCTCAAATCCATTGTGTGTGTGTGTGTGTGTGTATGTTTGAGAGAGAGAGAGAGAAAAGAGAGAAAGACAGAATGTCATAGAAAAGCCCATGATATACAATTAATGTATACTAAACAAGGGAATAAAGTATATATGTAAGTGAATGCCATTTACATGGAGCCCAGAGAACCATTATGAGTGCCATTTCTCAGGCCCCATTCACGAACTTTTAAAGAGATAGGCCCAGAGCTCATCAGGTGGGCCAGGATGGCTGGCCAGGGAGTTCCAGAGATCCACCTGTCTCCACTAACCAGCACTGGGACCATGTGGGTTCTCGGTATTTGATCCAGTTCTTAGGCTTACAAAGGCAAGCATTTTACCAATTAAGCTAGCATCCCAGCATATAAGAAAGTATACATTTTCTGAATTTAAAGTATATGGAAAGCATGCAAACACACAAGCATAAACCGTCATGTACAATATATATTACAAATATGTAATATACTCATTTGTATAGTGTAGAGCATATTATTAACATATGTTAATAATATGTGTGTGGTGCAGATATATAACAAGATACTTGGTAGTGTATGAATCACATATAATCCTACATTCTTTGTTGGATTTTTTTCTTAATCAGAAATAGAAAATTACCTTAAAAAACAAACAAACAAACAACAACAAAACCCCATAAAAAAAAAAACCCAAAACCCACAACCCAGCATAGTGCCTCATAACTGTTATCTGAGCACTCAGGAAGTGAGGTAAGAGCTTGCAGTGAGCTCTGAGCCAGTTTGCACTAAAGAGAGAGACGCTGTCTCTAAATAAATAAATAGTATTACCCTCCCCACAGTCCTGCCAGGGTTGGCATTTAATGCTATTTATTTTGACAAATAGGTGGCAGTGACTTTGAGTCCCAGGCAGAATCTCTGAGTGCATAACTCCGGAAATATCCTCAGGCAACAGAATGGGCCCACGGGTCATGGAAGTCGGTTCTGCTAAATACAGAGGATTTTTATCTGTCCAAATGAATATTTCTGGGGCTGCTCTCACTGGACGGATTTGAGATGTGGGCAGGCTGGGTTATCACCATAAATCATTAGTTTTCTAGAAGCTGTAGATCTCAAGCTGACAGCAGTGTTTTGGTTGAAAATGAAGATGGCGAAGTTTGGGCTGGGCAGAGGTAAGGGTGGGGCTCATGGAAAAACTTGGAAACCGTGTCACAGGTGGATTAAAGAATCTATGCTCATTTTGAGGACATGAAGTAGTAGATAATAGTTGAGAGGGGAAAAGTAGAGGCATTTTATATGAAAGCTTTATCTCACTGTGATAAAAATACTCAAGAAAATCAACTGAAAATAAAAAAGATTTCTTTTGGCTCATGGTCTGGGAGGTCTCAGTCCATGGTGGCTCTATTATCTCTGGCACTTTGGATGGGGAAGAACATTGTGATGAATGGCTGTGCCATGGAGGAGTAAGTTCATGGAGTCCTGGAAGGAGAGGGAGAGAGAGGGAGGAGTAGGATAGAGAAGGAGAGGAGAGTGGAAGAAAAAAGAAGGGGGGAAGGGAAGAAGACACAGTGAACCCCAAATCAACCTCGGTTTTTAAAAGCTATTCAGTCTCAAGTATTGTCTTATAGATATGTGTGCCTTGTAGCCCACAGGCTGCATGTAGCTCAGCAAGACTAAAAACTCAGCCTGTTAGCAAAATCACTTACTTAAAACATTATGAACAACTTCATAACTTGACTGTGAGTATAGCCTTTCTAGATGACAGCTGGCTCAAAGAAGCCTCATTTAGACTTTCCCATCAGTCAGCCCCTCCCTCCCCTCCAGTCCACACTCAGGAATCTCACAGTGAAGAACAAAGACCAGGGTTTCCCTTTCTTGCTGGCTGGAAAGGAGAAGAAGCCTATGTGATTAAACTGAGCATAGCCAAGTTCTTTCCCTAAAGTTGCCAGCCAGGTAAACCATTCCTTTCAGGGGATAGAAGACTGAGATGTCAGGGGAGACCTTGAAGGAAACAGAGAGCACAGAGTCCATGGAGTATATGAGTCAGCACCTTCAAGCGTTAATATATATAGTATTGTTTAGGAGAATAGCCATGGGTATTTTTTTTAAATCATCATTTCTTAGCATTAGAAACTAAATCAGGGGCTAGGAAGATATCTCACTTGAAGAAAATCCTTTCCAAGAAAACATGAGGGCCTAAATTTAAGTCCAGAACCCACATAAATCAAGATGGGCATGGTGGTACACACTTGCAATCTCAGCACTGGGGAGGTGGAAGCAGGAGGATCCTTTGGTCTTGCTGGGCTTGCCAGTTGCAAATGCTGCCAAATCTGTGAGTTTGAGGTAAAAAGTAAGAAAGGCTAACTCAAACACAACCGGGGATTGGTACTTGTGTAAGGAGAGTGGAGATTGGCCCCTGCAATCCAAGTCAGGGCCATTGAGAATGGACTCTCAAAGGAGAAGGCAGCGGATGAAGGGAGTGTCTCTGTGTACTAAACAGCCATGGCTAAGTCTAGCACGAGGCTGACCAAGGCCCATCGCACCCTGGCATTCCACTGTAGAGGTGAATTTTTAATTCATATTTGCAGGACACTTCTCAGCTTTAGAGAGACTCCACAGACTTACAGTTTCCTCTTTGTGATGTTGAGAAGGCAAGGATGACTTCTACCTTCTCCACTTATCATCATAGTTCCAGCTCTGTTGGACATAAATATCCTCATGTGTGCTCATGTGTGTACCTGTCAGATGCATACATATGTCTATGTGTACACATGTGTGCATGTGGAGGGACACCCTCAGCTGTCATTCCTCAGAGCCTGTTTATCTTGTCATTTGTTTACTTTCAGACAAGGTCTCGCACTGGCCCAATACTCTCAAAATAGACTAATTTTTTTTAGGCTAATGAGCTGACTGGCAGATTCTCAGGGATCAGTTGGCTCCTTCTTCACCAGTGCTGGGTTTAGAAGGATGCGCCATCTTCCACATCTTTCTTATGTGGGTTCTGAGACTAATCTCAGGTCCTTGGACTTGGGAGGTAACCACTACTGACTGAATCATCTCCTAGCATTGTCATCAATAATTATTTTAAAAGCTTGGAATCCTTACTCTGAGAATGTTCTGCTCATCCCTTAACAGTCAATCAGCCAAGATCCAAATAGATCAACAGTTTCTCTTCCTTTACGTCATCACAGATACTAAGTGTGAGTCATAGAGTCACAGTCGCAGGTCTGACGGAGGTAGGCTTGGGATAGAGTTTAAGGAAATGTGTCTTTAAGTACCAAGTAGACTTGTGGTTCTTCATGTAGCAAAGGCAACACCCACCCATTGTAAGTGTGTGTGTGTGTGTGTGTGTGTGTGTGTGTGTGTGTGTGTGTGTCAGATAGAAGGGGATAGAGAGAGAGTTAGTTAATTCAGGGCTCTAGATGCATACAGGAGCCTATGTAGCACAAACGAGCACACTGAAGACCCTAGCGTGGAGCCACTTATTAATCCAGCCTCTTATTCTCACTTTAAACAGATCATGTCTACCACAGTGCCTGGTTATTAAGATTCCTGTTAAATACTGCCTTCACTGGACTTCAGAGTCATGGATATTCAGAATATAGGACTCTATTAATCCAGGCATTACTAGATGAAAGAGAGTCCTTATTAAAGCCAGATTTTTTTTTTTTTGGCCCTTGGTAATGTTATTCTTACTTTGAGGCAATAGAGAACCATTTCCCATGGTCTCTGGAATTATAATTTAAATCTTTTATCTGTCCAGAACTCAGGACATTTAATTTATTGGGATTCATAAAAAGGCCAGTAATAAGCCCTGTCTTTATTTAAACATGGGCGGCATCGACTTGGTGCAGTAGGATCCAGGGCACCTTATTGAGACCCTCTATCTTCTTCCCCTGGATTCTGCACTTGTCCAAAAAGTCATCTTTGTCAGCCAGGGGGAAGCTTATTAGCTAAAGGTCCGTGTGCTCTTCAACTGACACTATCTCTTTGGAATTACCAGATGTTGTTCCCACTCTGCCTGCTCCCTTTTTGTTCTCATGATGGTGAATGTTGGATGTGCTGAATAAATATTGGGCCCTCTCCTCAATAATCTTAAATAAAGGTGATAAAATGAAAACATGTCACTTCTGAGGTCTCATTTGTCCCCAGGACATCCAGAGCACATTAAGACTTTCGAACAATGGAAGGCAAATCTGCCATTTGCCGTGTGCTCTGTTATGAAGGCTCTTGTCATTTCTCAGATTCCATTTTAGATTAATGTACAGCAAGAGATAAGATGGCATGTCCTGGAATGATGGCGTGGTACCAGGGTTAAATTGTTTGGCTACAATGGCACAATCTAGACAATTAAATACATGGTCTACCTTGGAAATTTGTGTAGAGAATAAAAAGTGGCAGAGAGTAAAACTGAGTTTCCTTAGATACAGAGGGGCTTATGAGAATATACATATCTGGGCTGGAGAGATGGCTCAGTGGTCAAGAACACCAACTGCTCTTGCAGAGGGTCCAAGTTGTGTTCCTAGCCACCACAAACACTGGGTGGCTCACAACTCCCTGAAACTCCTGCTTGAGGGGAATCGAGGACCTCTTTTGGCCTCCAGAAGCACTGCACTGGCATGCAACACACACACACACACACACACACACACACACACACACACACACACA
>CAJQZJ010031764.1:6453451-6471726 GCA_907164525.1 Lophiomys imhausi
ACACACACACACACACACACACACACACACACACACACACACACACACGGCAGCGGGGGGGGAGTCATTTCAGTCATCTTATCTGTAAAATAGAAGTAAGGTTTGTTCCCACTTGATAACATTCTATTGAATGATATGATATGCTGCCCCATACATTATTCAATAAACTTCAGAGCTCATATGGAATGTTTAATGAACATAATCAACTATTGTCTGTGATAATGAAAATTTCAGAGTTCCAGCTATACTGACATACTAGAAGTAGCAAGGTTAAGATAATCCAGGCTTCTGGGTGTCTTATTTAAAAGTGGGTGGAGAAAGTGATGGAGAGGTAGTTCAATCAGTGAAGTACTCCTCTAGCACACATGGGACCCTAGGATTAAATCCCAACACCACATAAACCAAGCCTGGTGGTACATGCCTCTAATCACAGCACTCAGGAGATGGAGGCAGGAAGCCTGTAAGTTCTAGGCCACTCTAGACCATGTAGTAAAGTCAAGGTCAGACTGTGATAGATGAGACCCTGTTGAAACAAGTAAATGGGAAAATCAGGCAGCAAACATGTATGCTGGGATGTTCCTCTTACCTAGTTGTGAAAGTTTCTGGCCAGCATGCGTTCTTCGGTCAATGCTTTTAAGTGGGCGTATGAGAAAGCAGCCTTGAATGTGGATGGCCTTCCTTTGAACCACATGCAGCCTCAGTTTGTGAAACTCTTAAAGCTCCTTGAAGTCCCTCCTCTTCACAAGTTGCTTTCTTTTTCTTCCTTGTTGAATAAGTTGCTACCTGTGTACACTTTATAAATGACTGTGGTTCTTGTCACTTGCAGAGCTTTGATTTTTCCTATCAGTTGGGAGCCATAGAGGGAGACCCCTTCACCTCACCTGGGAGTGATGCAGCTTTGATGAGGTTCAACAGCTTTCCTGTGTGTGTGTGTGTGTGTGTGTGTGTGTGTGTGTGTGTGTGTGTTGTGCACATGTAGATTTCTGTGCATGTCCATGTGTATTTACTTGCTACCTCTAGCACTTGGTACTTGGAAACAAGTGGATCAGGAGTTCAAGACTACCCTTGTCTACAGAGTGAATTTGAAACTAGCCTAGAATATAAGAGACCCACTCACAAAACATTTACTAGAAGGTGTTAGATACATTTAAGCATTATATGTTGTTTTAACTATCTGTCTGCTATCTCCCTATGCTGTGCTAAAGTTGCACCATGGAAGTTGCTGTAAATACCTCTTCTTAAAGGCTGATCTGTGATTTGATGATGGAATGCCGAGCATGCTCCTGATGGTGAAGCAGTGCTAGAGAGCATCATTACTCTTATGTTGGACCTGATCCTACATGTCAACATGGCCAGGTCCTCAATATGTATGTCCAGGTATGTATATAAGAACTCTCAAAGGGAATAGCTAATGTGGTATTAGCATAAGGTGAAAATTTAGTTATTTCTTTTACCATAAAGGGTCCATGAGCACCATGCAGTAATGTGCGTGAATAATAATGCCATTGTGTTCCTGTTGCTTCCTATGATGCTAATAGAATAAGTCACACTTCCTCAACAGTGTCTTCAAAGTTGATTCCCAGCCTTGAGTCTTCTCTCTATCTTAGCATAAGTCTATGTCCAGCATGTAATAGATGAATTTAGACACTCATCTAAATGTCCCAGTGTGTAGCTACAGTACCAGTCTCCATCTGCTGACCTCCATCTATCTCTCTTTCAATGCTCTGTGAGAACTACTAAAATGTTCCTCAAGAAAGATTACTAAGGCTAGCAAGGGGCTGGCCTCTAGACGACCTGAGCTTGATACCCAGGACACACATGGTGGAGAGTAGAAGCAGCTCACACAGGTTCTCCTCTGACCTCCATACATGTACCATGACATACATACCCCTACACACATATGTACAAATAAATAAATGTAATAAAGAAACCTGTGTTCCCTCATAGCCAGTGGCACTGTATTGGCATCCAGATAATGTGTAATATGTTGTACCTGATTTCAAATGCACTCTCCATCCCCAGCTCAACCTTCTTCCTAGTCCACTGCTCTCCTGTGTTTCCATAATCATCTCTCTTATGTTTGCAGTCACTGCATGCTCCTTCAGCCACATGAAACAGTCTCCTTCATTCCCTTGGCCTCCTTTGTTTTACTTCAACTTCTCCCAGAAATGCTGTCTCTAGTACCACTTTGCCCACATCACTCACAAAGTTAAAGTCTTCTTTCTGTTATCTCATACCACCTGTTGCTCATCACGCTAACATTTCATAGTCTTTTGTCCTCAGAAGACTGCAGACTTTGTGAAGGCAAAGACTATGTATACCTTCCTCATCTTGCCTTGGGGGAATGGAATGGTTCCAAGACTCCAGAACGACTTTGCAAAGTATCATGCCTGTGTTATGTTGAGCACATATTATATTGGATGTAGTTAAGATATGTCACGGGTGGGGCTCATCACAGGGAATATGGCAGAGTCTTATTTATGCACTAAAGAGTATGCTATTTGTCACAATGTGGATTGTCATGGAACACATTATGCTAAGTGAAGAAGCCAAACACAGCAAGTAAAAAACTGGAACATCTGCCTCCTGTACATGTAGAATCTGAAATTGTCATCAAGGCTGTGGATAGACTTCAGTTGGAGAAGTGCTTCTCATGCAAGTTTGAAGACCCAGGTTTGATTTCTAGAACCCACATAGAAACTAGGCATGGTGAAATGCGCTTGTAGTCCTATTACTGGGGAAGTAGATATGGGCAGATCTCTTGTGCTTACTGGAAGGCCAGTCTCATTGGCAAATTCCTGGTCTCTGTGAAAGACAGTGTCACAAAATAAAAAGAAGGACTGTGCCTGAGGAACAACCCTGGAGTTTGACTTCTGGTCTCCACACATATGCACTCACTTGTATACCCCACCTCACACACACACATTCCCAGTAGAATAAAACAAAGTTGAACTCATAGACACAAGTGACAAACAGTGGCTACCAGGCATTAGGGGTAATATTTGTCAGGGTTAGTGAAGTTAATGTAGCATCTAGCACCATAAGGATTTTGTTTTAGCAGAAGCTTGGTGTCTCAGGTAAAAGTTATGGGCAGAACCAATTGGCCAGATGTTTGTCATTGAAGGGCTTTGCTAAGAAGCCTCGCAGATGACGTCATTGGCAATGGGAATCATGGGACCACAGGACGCACTGTTGTGGGGGTGTGCCTTGAAAAAGCATGCCAAAAATTGCCTCCGCCATCCTGAAAACCATCCAAATGGCCTCCAAATTTTGCCTCGCTCACCATTCTGATGCTCTGGAGCTCCAAAGTAGATGTTTCCAAAGGACTCCCTCACCAGTGTAGACTCCCAGCAGGTCAGCACAAAGCAGTGAAGGATGGTGGGGCATGGACTCTCAGCGTCTGTTGGCAGAAGGAACAAGAAGGAAGAGGGAGCGCTGGAGGCTGGCCACATGGACTCCCGATTTAAAATTCTTTTTGTTCTGAAGATCTTAGCATGATATCTGGCATTCTCATTGCCATAGTTTTTTCAAAAGATGCCCCCACAACAGTGAGTCCTGTGGTCCCATGATTCCCATTGACAATGAGGTTATCTGCGAGACTTCTTAGCAATGCCCTTCAATGGCAAACGTCTGGTCAATTGGTTCCACCCATATCTTTTACCTGAGATGCCAAGCTTCTGCTAATCCAAAATCCCTTTGCTGCTAGATGCTACATGAACTTCACTAACCCTGCCACAGTAATAGGAACTGAAGAGATAATGGTCAGATTGGTCAGAAGATTCAAATTCTCAGTAATAAGGCAGATGCCTTTTGAGTTTCTCTTGCATAGTGTGGTGCTGACAGATGTCTGAATTCACTTGGGGGTGATCCTCATCTGGAGACCAGAACCTGGTGCATCTTGGGATACACTTGATCTTTATTCATGAATTAAATAATTTAAGTGAATTTTAGAAATCATTTTCAATATGTAACAGTGACAACAGAACACTCTTAACTGTTTAAAACACATGTTGAAGGTAAAAGCCAGGGTCCCCAAGTCACACAGCACCCTCACATTTTGCTCTATGCAAATGTTGGGGGGGAATTAGAATAAGAGCCCAGTAAGCAATCAATTAGCATACGGGATGTTACACTGAACTAAAAAATAATTCCAGATTTCCAGGGCGTAATGCTTTTTCCTTTCCTCTAATTTTTTTTCTGTCTATTGTGAACTGGCTCAGAGTGCTACTCTAAAGCTTCCTCTTTCAGGATTCTTGGCTCTAAACTCCAAGACTGTACAATTACGGGGACAGAGAAAGAACAATGGCCTTTTCAAAGCCTCCGTGTCAAAGTGACATGTGTCACTACTATTTACATTACATTTGCTGAAACAAGAGTCTCTGTGGTGCACATTCTTGCTGTGTGCCCTGGGGGAGAAACTGAAGCTTTTGATAACATCATGTCAGATCCACTACCAGGAGGAAAAGAGCCTCAGACCTGGCCAAAGGCACCAGGAAACAGCCTCACTCAACCCCATCCAGTGGTTAACATGCTTCTACAAGCACTTGATACTCCTGCAGAGGACCTAAGTAGGTGGAATTCCCAGCACCTCCAGGGAAGCACAGCCATTTGTAACCCTAATTCCAAGGGAGTTAGTGCCCTCTTCTGGTCTCTGTGGATAGTGCAGACACTTACACATATATACATGAAGGCAAACATGCATGCACACAGAATTTAAATTGCAAAATCTTCAAAACCAAATCAAATCAAATCAAATCAAACAAAAAAGAATACCTGCAAGATATGGGGCCAGGGAGATGGGTCAGTCGGAAATATTCTTACATTTCAGGTGCAAGAAGGACTTGAGTTCTAGCCTCAGAATCCATGTCAAAAGGCCAGGCATGGTGATGTGGCCAGTTATCGCAGTGTTTGGGAGGCAGGAATGAAAGGGTCCTTAGGGCTCATAAGGCACACAGTCCAGCCTGACTGGTCAGACCCAGGCCAATGTGATATCCTGTCTCAAAGGAAGTAGGTAGCTTTCCAGAGGTTGATCTATGGACTTTGCATACAAATGAGCACACAAATACATACAAATAAAAGAATACTTTAAAATGAATACTCACAGTGTTTTCATTCAGAACTATGTGACTATCAGGAATTTTGTGGTGAGACATATTTATAGACAGATATATCGACAGCCACTGGATTTGACTTTTCCCTTAAATTCTGTTTTTATTCATCTCCTAATGGAAATATTAAACCATTCCTTCAGCGTTATTTCATTGATGAATATGCAATAACATTTATGGTTGTTCATTTTATTTATTTATTTATTTATTTATTTATTTATTTATTTATTTATTTACTTTACATCCTGATCTCATTCCCCTTCCCTCCTCTCCTCTTTCAGTCCCACCTTCCCACCCTCCTTCCCCATTGCTCCCTCCCCTTCAGAGAAGGGGAACCCTCTCCCCCCTCATACTAATCTACCCTGGTACATCAAGTTGCATCAGGACTAAGCACATCCTCTTCCATTGAGGCCAGGCAAGGCAGCCCTGCTAGAGGAAAGGGATCCAAAGGCAGGCAATACAGTCCAAGTCAGAGACAGGCCCCACTCCAATTGTTAGGGGACCTGCTTGAGGATCAAGATGCCTATCAGCTAATATGTGCGGGGGAACTAGATCCAGTCCATGCAAGCCCTTAGGTTGGTGGTTCAGTCTCTGTGAGCCCCCATCGGCCCAGGTTAGTTGGCTCTGTAGGTCTTCTTGTGGTTTCCTTGACTCCTCCATCTCCTTAAGTCCTTCCTCCAACTCTTCCACAAGACTCCCTGAGCTGCAAAAATATGGAATGCTTCACAAACTTGTGTGTCATCCTTGCACAGGGGCCATGCTAACCTTCTCTGTATTGTTCCAATTTTACTATATGTTCTGCTGAAGTGAGCACCATGTGTGCTTTTTTAAAATTTCAGGCTTTAAAAAAATCATGAGAGAAAGAGAGAGAGAAAGAGAGAGAGAGAGAGAGAGAGAGAGAGAGAGAGAGAGAGAGAGAGTCTGCACATAACATGAGCACTATATGTGTGTTTGGGGTTAAGGAGGTCAGAAGGTAACATTGCATCTTCTGGACCTGGAGTTACAGGCAATTGTGAGCCACCATGGGTACTAGGAACTGAACCCAGATCTTCTGTAAGAGCAGCCAGCATTCATAACCACTGAGCAATAATTCTAGCCCCAGCCACAGACTGGCTTAAGCATTCATTTGCCAACTTATGACTTCATGCTTTGCTGCCATTATCTTTGGTGAGTTTCATGTATTCACTTAACCCTTTGCCCAGTCTTCCCATGTCTGTCACCAAAGTCAGTATCCGTTCTCATTTATTATCATTCCATTCTTGGTGCTCTCATTTGTATGGGAGATGAGATCTATGTTTGACAAGCACCCTTTCCCTTTGCTTACTGTTTTAATAAAATCTTCTATCACCATTTTTATCTGCAGTAACAGCCCAGGCAGTATTTGATATTGAGATACTGAATTCCATGGACTTTGAAATATTCACCCCATATCTTTTTTGGCAAGTCTTTGAATAGAGACTACAAAAAAATTTGACATGTTGGAGATGAATTTTCAGACTCTGAGTTAAATAATGACTACCTGTCCCAGTTTAAATTGTGTTCCAGGATTGAAACATTATATTACACAGTCAAATCATTGAAATTAATGGTCAGATGCTCTGTAACTGAGTTAGTTTCCCCTGAGACTGATACTCTATTAAGTCTGGAGGCTGTGCAAATATCCCTGCTGTTGCCTTGAGGATGGGGATAATGATGCCCCAGACTGAGTGGCTTCAAAACCATATCAAAGAAGTTCTGCTTATCTGTTGGTTACTATTGCTGCTATTTGTTGGTTTTCCTTGGTCAGGAGTCTACTGTATGGCCAATTCTGCCTTCCAACTTGCAACCCCCTTGCCTTCATCTTCTGAGTACAGGGATCACAGGCAGGGGCTGTCACACACCCAGCAGTTCTGTTGTAAGTGTGGAGCAATCAGTAACTAGCTGCTTCTATGCTTACAAATGTCATTCATGGGTAGACTCATTTTATTTCCTGCATTGTAGTGTAAGTAACTATTGTTCCAAATTTAGAGAAGGGAAAACAGAGACTTCTATAGCTGAAGTTTACTTTGTCCTTTCTAGCCCAGATCTCTTGGTAGCTGGCCACACTGGCCATTCTAGATTCTTCTTAAATGTCCCTCCTTAGGGTGGACTTTGGTGCATCCTTTTCCCTTCTCTCTGCTTTCTGTTGATTTTGTAGAAGTTACTATGTATTCTTTTCTTCATGTATCTCCTTAGTTCATGTCAGCCTGCATCCCTGAGAACACAAAGAAGGGGGGGCTTCTTTCCAGTGCTGCATGCCAGCACTATCATGGTGCTGGGTACCCAGAGATGTTTGAGCATATGCAGTGTTTGATACAGTTTGCATCCTGCACTGTCAGCCTCAGGAGGGAGTTTAAGTAGGTGCCCCACTGGCTTGTCTGAAACAATAGATTAAGCACCAGAGGCTTGATGAACAAACCCCATTTACTAGCAGCCTTGTCCTACCGGCATCCTGTGAGCTTTACACAGCCTGGGCTAACTGTGAATGCACCCCAACACAAAATCATAAGTTTACTTAAAATAGTGTGGTACATAGTTTTTCAGTTGTACCTTAATTGTCCAGTTCTTGCACAGGAGCTGTGTAAATGACAATGGCATGTTACAATCTCAATAGGTGGAAAATCTAGGGAGTTTTTAAGAGTCCAACTGTATAGGGAGTAACATGTATTTGTTACCTAATGCTGTGCAACAAACTTTCCCGTAACTTAGCATCTTAAAAGGACACATATGTAGAATCTCATGGGGTTATGAAGGTCCTGGGTAGCTTTAGCTCAGGCTCTTGTGAGATAATGGTTATTTTGTTGTATGCTGAGGTAGGAGAAAATGAAAACCAGTAGAAATTTCTTCAAGCTCACTCAGGTAGCTGTTGGCAGGCCTCAGCTCGTCACTGCAGGGGCCTCTCTGCAGGCGGCTGGAGTGTCCTGGAAGTGCAGCAGATGGCTTTCCCCAAAATGAGCTATAAGAGGAAGGAAAGGGAGGAGATAGATGGAAGGAGGGAAGGGAGTAGAAATGGGAGGATGGAAGGAGGAAGGAAAGAGAGAGTGTGTAAGAGAGTTCCAAAGAAGGAATACACAGTATTTTTTAATCTCCATGTAACTGTTTACTTGTAAATCTTTTGTAAGTTATACACACATTTAACCTACATATATCACTGAGCTCATAGTCTATCATCCACATAGACTGATAATGGAACATTATGGAGGGGTCAGCCAACAACAAGTGGGCACCAGAGCATAGTTCATGTGGCCGTATTGGGAGCTGACTGCCATGTATTTTGTTCAGGTTCTTCTGGATAAAGAATGTAAGATAATACCCTAGTCATTTTCTGACCCCCTCTTCTATTCTCTCAGTCAGTTGTAGGGAAAGTTGGGTTACTTGTATGATTAAAACTTGCAGATACGTTAATACTTTAGAATGCACATTCTTGGGCCAAATAGCCCAGGTGTGTGGGTGCCCTCATACTCATGTGGGTAGACCACCAGAGGATGACTTCTTGTGCCATTCATTAGCCGCTAGCCATCTTCATGTTTGATACAAAGTCCCTCATTTACCTAGATCTGGCCAAGTAGGCTAGGCTGGCCCCAGTGATCCAACTGTGTCTATCTCCTCACAGCTGGGATCATGAGTGTGCACTACCACATCTGGCTTTCTTACATGGGTTCTAGGGATTGAGCACTGATTCTGATGCTAGTAAGACAAGAATTTTACCAAAATGAGCTCTTTCCTCAGCTGGTGAGCTCTGTTTATGTCCCTTGATGTCCACATGAGCTGGGGATCTGGGGATCTGGGGAGCTTTTTGTGTTTTGTGGCCCTGATCTCCACTGCACTACAGTGTTCCTGGTAGTGCCTGCCACATAAGGTTGCTGCTAGGGTCTAGTATCTGTGCTCATGGGAAGCCCATAGAAGAATGCTAAGCACAGGGATACACGCAAAGGAGTGTCTTTCATTGTATGATCGCCCCATAGCCAATCCGCATTGAATCAATCTGAACTTCCTCCAGCTAATCAGAAAAAGACAGAAGAACGAACCCTGGATATACCTTCCACGTGGAGTTACTGGAAAGTTCTTTTGCAGGCACATCAAGTGCTCAACACACAGGAAAATGGAATGTTTGTCACAGTCGTTTCATGGCTTGTCTGTCTGTGCTAGTTTGTGCTACCTCTCTCACATTCACGGTATATCGTCCCAATAACATTGCCATGATACAGCCTTTCCATGTTAGCATGTGCCTCCCGTGAGTACACATCTCGAATGCACAGTACGTTATCACATAGCACAATCATGATGTAGTCTTTCCATTTAGCTCTCTAGAGTCGGCCAGAAAGCGCCTTGCAGAGGCAACTGGCCAATGGCTGAATCCTACTGCGGTTTCAATATGTTCACTTTGAGCACATTTTTCATGTCTTCCCTATTTATATCTTTTCAAATCCAATCTCCTTCAATCAATTTTAATCCTCTAATGTGTTTGCTATAAGTACTGTACAATTCACTTGTCCCCAATAATAAAATCCATTTTGGTGCGACCAGCCGGTAATTTGTTTGAGAAGGAGTCTTTAGGAAGCCCTTGCATTCTCTTCTGATTTAGAGGGCGACCTTCAGTATGGAGAGATTTTTGTTGTCATGTGCTTGAAGTATTCGTTCATGACTGACAATGCGGCTTAAATAATGGACGGCCAAGCCTTGTGCCTAAATGAAATCTGACTACAATAATTCTGTTATATATTAGGAAACTTCAAGAGTTCTGCAAGGACACGATTTCATTGACAGTGGATTTATTTTTTTCAGTTTGTGCAAATTATCCCCACAGTGTCTCATACCTCTTCCACCAAAAAAAATACACTTATTTCTTGATATTGAGTATTTTTATTGCTTTAACTCTCAGGGTACTCGGAGCCAACAACAGTTGCACTGAAAGCCTTCCTTGGAGAAGGTTAAAAATAAATTCAATGGAATATAGGTGAGATAGCGTAGTAAGTAAGGGTACTTCCTGCCAAACCCGATGATCTGAGGAGAATTGACTCTCACAACTGTTCTCTGACCTCTGCATACATGCTTGAACATGCTCTTCCCAACCCTAAGCAAACATGAGTGTAAACAGAAAGTACATTAAATGTAGTGTTATTATATACTGTCTGGATATTTACAGCTGGCACCATTACATAGGTATTTAATCTTAGCTTGCATGAAGTGCAGCAGGAGGATCATGAGTTCAAAACTGGCTTTCTCTACCTAGTGAGATCCCCTTTCCAAGAAACAAAAAAAAATATGAATGAATAAATTTGATTACATTTGATTGCAAAAGAAAGAAAAGCAAGGAAAAATTAAAGCATGATAGGCTCAGTTTGTGCTCATATGTGCCTCATAAAAATAAGGAATTTATTTGGGATATATATATGTATATATATATATGTGTGTGTGTATGCTATAAATATATAAATATTATATATATTATATATGATATAAAATAGTATATAAATATCTATACCTGGGGTTAGAGAGATGGCTCATCAGGTAAGAGCACTTCTCTTCCACAGCACTCAAGTTGTTTCTCATCACCCACACTGGTAAGCTCACAACCACTTGCAACTCTAGCTCCAGAAGATCCAACATCCTCTTCTGGCTTCTGTGGGCACCTGCAAACACACACACACACACACACACACACACACACACACACACACACACACCAATAAAACATTTTAAAATTGCAGCATCTCTACCTATGTATAATATAGCACACATGCCCATGAACCAGTTTTGTGTGTGTGTGTGTAATGGGAAAAGTAAACAGTGAGATACCATTTGATTGTTTACTTTATGTCTCTGGCTTTTTAAAATGATGCCTGAAGACAAAGCGCTTTTTTATTTAGACTTGGCTGGAAATTATCCGTCATATGTAGATGATTATACAATATTTGCCAGCTTCCTACTCGGGAAAAGTCACAGCAGATGGTGCAATTTATGTGCCATGTGCCATTTGTTTAAGCATAGAAATCACTAATATTTTTCCTCAATTATTATAACTATTTTACTCCTATAGACTGGATTAACTTTGAAATAGCATACCTCGTGACTGGCTGTGGGAGGGGTGGGATGGGAGGAGAAAGAAGTATTGTATGTGGTTTCGATTCCAAGCTCCAGGCCCCTCAATTGGAGATCTTCTTTAGGTCATTAATCTGGGACTCAGAACACCCCTGCTTTCTAAATGGCATGACTGTGTTCCAAATATAGAGTCCTCCGTGATCACTAAGGAGCAAGCCCTATTCAGATCAACGCACATTTCAGATTGGCCTTTATAAGACAAAGGTTTAGAATTCACATTTGCGACTTTGTGGGTCCCCAGGGAAGATATCTTGGAGTCAACATCCTTTCAGGCGTATAGCGTGTAATTTGTTTTGATAACTACAAACAAAGGGGTCTATTCCCCAAAGGCTTCTTTGGAAATTGTCAGAGCCTCTTCCCCTTAATGATATGAGCTGGTCTTCCAAGGAGAACCAGAGAACTAGAGAGGAGGGTAGGAGCAACTGCAGGAAATGCCACACCAGAGAGCGGGGTCTCTCATTAGCTATGGCTTTCAAGAACCTCACTGAGGTGACCTCGATCTGGACAGGGACAGGGCTCACAGAGGTTTCTATAGTGAACTTGTTGTAAATGTGTTTTCTTCTCTGTTTTGAGCCTTTCCACTCAGATGTGAAAGAAGATGTGGACAGATTGCTAGAATGCTGTCCTACTTAGCTGTAACTGTCAAGTTGACACATCCCAGAGTCACCTGAGAAGGGAGTTTCAGTCCAGGGATTGACCAAACCAGATTGTCCTGAGGGCATGTGTGGAGACACTGTCTTGTTTATTAATTGATGTTGCACTGAGCAGCACCATTTCTTGGCTAGGTAGTCCAAGGATGTATAAGAAATTTAGCTAAGCAAACCATGAGCCTGGGTGTGAGCCAGCAAACCACTCCTCCACGGTCCCTGCCCTGACTTCCCTCCTGATGTACTGCAACCTAGAAGTGTGAGCCAAATGAACCCGTACCCCCCCCTACCTTGCTTTTGTGATTGGTGAGGGTGTTTATCACAGGAACAAAAATCATACTAGAACACAGAACCAGGAAAGGAGACATGATAAACAGTGAGTGGCTCATTCTTTTTCGCTGGGAATCCTCATCCTTAACCTACCCAATAAAGGAGAATGCCAGGGTTCCCCTGAGACTCCTACTGGCACACTTCTTGACATTGATTGGATAGGGGAAAGTGACTGGTCAGGAAATATTTATTACACAGAAGGAAGAGGACTGAATGGATTGCCAGGGTACTGGTACCACTGAGGATATTCAGTTACTCTTCCTTTAATGACTCTTTTGAGAAAAATAATGTACAAACCATGGTGGGTAGTCATACTGATTGGGCTTTCCTTTTCTCACTTCTTATCCCTCTCCACACTGTCTGACTAGTTCTGCCACAGTTATTATTATGGGTAATCAACATCATTGTTATTTGCATAGATGGACAGCTCAGTGATGATCTTGCATGTTGTTTATAGCGTCCATCCCATGTACATGGATAAAGCTCTACTTAAACACGAGGGAACCAATACAGAGTGTGTCCTTTGTACTTGGCAAGCTTCCAGGGATCCTTGTTAGTGTATCAAGTTCTATCTTATATTAAAATTTTTATTTTATAGTTTTATTTATGTAGATATATCTATCTATCTGTATGTGTGGTGTCTGAAGAGGCCAAAAGAGGGCACTGGATGCGGGTAGTTGTGCACAACCTGACACAGGTACTGAATATTGAACTCAGGTCTTCAGGAGGAGCTTCAACACACTTCACCACTGAGCTGTTGCTCCAGCCCCAAGGTCTATCTTATTTCTTAAAAACGTTGTGCCACTTTCCACAGTGATGGTATATAACTATTCATTGCACTTTTGATGCCAGGTACAGTGGCATATGTCTGTGATCCCAGCACCGTCACTTGCTGAAGCAGGATAGGAGTTGAAGGCCTAGGATGGGCTACAGGGTGAGTTCAAGGCCAGTCTAGGCAACTTAGTCCTGCTCAAAAAGAAGAATTTGGTTCATAGCCCTACACAAAAGATATTACATATTGTGTGTGTGTGAAGAGTGTATAATTTACATGGATATATAACTTTATATATGTGTTATTTATAATTTGTATGTATCAAATATGTGTACATTATATATGAAAATACCTGATTGCTTTTATGATGCGTAATTAATTAATATGTTTCCAGCTCTATGCGAGGCTCTAAAAGAGCCGATGGAGCCCTACAAGTCATCCCAGATCTAATTGTAAATTTTGAGGCTATTCTTTAATGGATACCTGCTATTTTTAAAATGGCAACTATTGAAAGCAGTTTTCTTTTTTAAAAGTGAGCCTACAAGAAGAAAGTGCATTCATTGTGGCATTTTCACACACACACACACACACACACACACACACACACACACACACACAGCAAGTGGCTTCTGGTGTGCCATAGAATCAAAACTGTACACACGCTCTAAGACTGATGCTTAGCTGTCCCTTAGCTTTCCTGTGGTCATTCAGGGCTTCCTACCTTTGTCTCCATGGATGTTCATTCAGTACGATTGGTGCCTTTTATATTTTCAGAACTTCTTCTGCACAGTACATATTTTCTTTGAACTCCAATCTAACAGGACAGAGTAGGCAAACCCCGAAATCTTGCCAGACACAGATGGGCAAGTTTTTCAGGTGTCTTGTTAAGGCCCTTTCCCCAGAGCTCAGACCTTGGAGACACACCCCTACCCAAGTCTGCCCTCCATGTCCCTCTGTGCGTGGTACTGGCAGAAACTACTCCCTACTCTCTGCTGAAGTACAGTATATCTTTATGTCAAGCTTAAGGAGTTCTTTTAAGGACATTCTGCCACCCTGGCTTGTCTGCCACTCACTGCAGTGGCTTGGAAAATCATCAGTGTTCCTCTTGGTCACTGAGTCCAGATTGCAGAGATTCCTCTGCTTCTCACTCATCTCAGCTTTCTAAGGACATACTGCTGATAGAGATGTTTGAGAAAACAGGACGGTCACCTGCTCTTTGAGACACCAGGATGACAAGCCATAGAAAGGGTCACTTGGTGCAGAAGGCTCCAGGCTTGGAGCTCAGTTCTGGAGAGCAAGTGGGGTGTCTGAGGCAGCTGCCTGCTGCAGATTCCCTTAGAGCACCATGGGGAGGCAGTGACACCCACTGGCCTCTCAGAGACACACCAGCAACCAGTCTTTTCTTCTATCCTTTTTTTTTTCTGGCATGGATGTAATGGGTGCATTTGGGGACACTATGGCATACACTTTCTTCTTCATCTGGCGAATGTACCACATTGCTCGGCTTAGCTTACTTCTGAAAGACACCTTCCTTCTCTGTTCACAGCTTGATTCTTTGACTCTGCAACAATCTTTTCCCCTTGAGAGAATTCTGTTTCTTTGGCTGGTGTGTTCAGGCTGGCAGAGACATGAGCTATAGCCCAGAAGAGATGTGGCCTTCCATTTCCCATGCCTTTCTAGTCCATGTTATCTGTGGTGTAGGGTCATGGGACATGCCACTTATTCAAGCCTCTGTGTCCCCATCTGGGCAATGTGGCTGCTGTCAGTCCTTGCTGATGGCTGAGACTCCCCTTATCACTAACACACACGTGACTCATGCCAGCTGTTACCATCACTGCAGCCCCTGCTCATATGACATGCTCTTATCAAGGCTACCTCACCTTGAGATTTCGGACTGGAAGTGGGTGTCAAGAGGAGTTATGGAGGTGTCTATCTTCTAGACAGGATAGGTTGTGGTGGCTGGGTAAAGTGAGATTTTTCTGTTAGAACCTTCTTTGAAGAGCTGACATCCAGGAATGCCAGCATATGGTCACTTTGACACACGTGCTGGGGAGACTGTTTTCTCCTAGGGTGATGGACCAGATCCCAACACAGTCTTTAAGATCAACCTTTCAGAAAGACACAACCTAAGTTTATGCCTGTGAGTCACTTTCTGTGTGTCATATCATAGCTCTGATAAACATAATTACAGCCTGGTGTATAAAAGCAATTACGTGCTTCATGGAGCGTGTGTTGGTCTTTGGCATGTAGTATTTCTATTTTCTTAAAACTTAAAATGCTTTCTCAGCTGTACATTTCCATAAGGGTCTTCGACGCTTGAGGATGTTACAATGAGGTAGGTCTTGACCCTCTATTATGACTCTTCTAGAAAGCTATTTTTGATGACATTTATTCATGAACATATGTATGTGTACATATATGTGTGTGTATGTATATATGTGTGTGGGTATTCATGCACCACTGTACATGTGTGGAGGCCAGGAGACAGCTTGTAGGGGTCAGTTCTTTCCTCCCTCCATGTGAGTTGTGGGGGTGCCATCAGGTTATCATGCTTGGAGACAGGTGACATTACCCATCTTGCCCCCACCCTGGCAAGTTTTTGACATGGGTCTCTGCATTCTATTAGTATTGAACCCAGAAGGAAATAACAACTGGTGGAGGGTTTATCCTCCTTTTGTGGAAAGAAGAAGAGAGGCAGTAACTGAATTCAACTCATAAAAGAGAGTACTTTATCAGTAAAGGAGACAATTGTTTTTGTTATTTCTATTGCGGCTTTAGTTATACGAGCTTGGTTAAAAGAACTTTCTGGATGTCGGGGAAGGCAGTATTAAAGAGAATTATCTCACAGACGTTGGAAAGTTGTGTCTTGAACATACTGAGGAACACTGGGGGAAAGTAGCTGGCTATCAACTAGTGGTGTGGGTCCTTCCCAAGCACAGAAAAACCCCTCATAAATGAGTAAATGAAGGCTTATCTAGAGACTCATTTCCAGTCCATTTTTTATTTACACAGTGGATATGACTGTTTCACTCTTAATGCATGGAGAAAAGCAATTGATGTCATTATGAAGGCTAGTACCCTAAAGGGTCTCCCACAGGATGCTCTGTCATCATGATCCCCGACTGTTTGATGGCTAATTGATCCTCGAAGGTATTCATTTAGCATGGAGGAGGCTTCATCTGCATGGACTCCTGAGTGACTGCAGGAATGATGGGGTTCCCTTACCCTTCCCTTTGTGACTGGGGAAGCCAGGTTGGAGTCCTGACTGAAAAGAAAGATTTAGACTTTGTACCAATCATCCTTAATATTTGGTCTTGAAAACTTAGGAAGTGTAAGAACCAACCACCCTGCTGCTAAGAGTTTTATATGTACTGTCTGCTTTTATCTTCTTAAAAAAAAACAAACAACAACAACAACAAAAACAGTTCTATGAGGTTTTGGCCTGAACATATGTTCCTATATATTCTTATACTCCATGTGTGCTTGGTGCCTACAAAGGCCAGAAGGGAGCATCAGATCCCCCAGAACCTGGCACTAGAATTATGGAGTGTTGTGAGCCACCACATGGATGACGTGAACAGAACCTGGGTCCTCAGCAAGAGCAGCAAGTGCTCTCAACCACTGCTCCATCTCTCCAGCCCACACTTACATGTGTATTCGTCACAGAAGGCTGCATTACGGTGTGGTAACTGGTCCTGAAGTACAAGGGGTATAACAACAAGGAAAGTTTGTTTCTTGCTCAGCAAGGCTCATTTTTTTTTTTTTTTAACAAGGCTCTCTGCAAATACTAACAAATCCTTCTCGAGGCTTGGCTTTTAGAGAACTTCTATATATCTGTATTGCTTCCCCATTGCTATGGGGACAGACTGCCTGGAAACCTCCACACTCTGGTACTTAGGTCCCTTGACAGGCAGTGATGAGTGATCCTTACACCAAATCTTCTGTGGAAGAACTAAGTCATGTGACTCTCTCTGTATTCATATTGTCCTACCACATGCTCAGAGGGCATAGAAAACAAATTAGTGGGGCAGATGGAAATAATGGTATTTATTATTTACAGTACTCTAGCTTCATCTGTGATAGGTAAGCCCCAAGACCTCCATTGCATGCCTGAAGTCATGATCAGTACCCAGGCTTGATCAGTACCAAACCCTATTACTTATGTTTTTCCCCAAAAGCATATGCTTATTTTTAAGATTTATTATTTATTTCAGTTGTGTGTAGGTAGAGTGCATGCCATTGGTACTTTCAGAGTCTAGAAGAGGGCATGGAGCTCCGGGATCTGGACTTACCTGTGATTGTGAGCTGCCTCAGTGTAGGTGTTGAAAACCAAATTCCAGTCCCAAGGATCAGTATTATTATGTACACAAGTACTGTTTGTCTCTCAAAAGGCACAAGATGAATGTTAATAATTTAGAACACAATTGGCCACAGGTGCCTGAAATAATAGAAAGTGAATCACGGTCAAGGGAGGACCATTATAGTATAAAGGAAGAGGGTAGGACTTGGAGAGCTAAGTCTTTTAGCCAAGGTGATACAGCTAGGTAAGGGCTGGCTTCCTCAGAAGCATGTTCCCCTAAATGTGATTGCTTCTGTTAAGAGAAATTTATTGGAAAATTCTGGAATTCTTCCTGTATAACAAAGCCTCGTATTGGTGATTATTACCTTGAGTCTTACAGTTTGGTTCTGGAAATAGACCACACACACACACACACACACACACACACACACACAGAGAGAGAGAGAGAGAGAGAGAGAGAGAGAGAGAGAGAGAGAGAGAATGAGAAAGTTCTGAGACAGAGATTCACTGTGTAGGTTTGGCTCAAGTTCAAGGTCATCATGCCTCAGTTTCCCCGGTGCTAGCATCACAGGTGTGCACTGTCATGCCCAGCTATAGTTAATCTTTGTGTTGTGAAGTGGGACTCCGAGCACACTTCGGCAAGTCATCACCGTCCAGTTATCTCTTGGATCATGTGACTCCTGGCCTAAAATGACCAGGGTAAAGGAGGTTTTGCAGAGTGGTGTCCCTGGGAGGCCCTGGGAGCAAGGACAGAGGCTGTGATTCATGGCCTGAGAGATGGGCAGTGTTCTCTTTTCGCTGCCCTTGGCTGATTAGTTATTGGAACACGCACCTGCTTTGGTGGATGTTGAGAAGAAATAAGTAAAAATTGACAGTGAAAAGAATCTCTGGTTTGTATTTTGTCCAGCAGAGGCATTCAGCCTTGAACTTCCCAGGGATGTGTGCTGTGGAGTGTGTGTGTGTGTGTGTGTGTGTGTGTGTGTGTGTGTGTGTGTGTG
>CAJQZJ010031764.1:6476816-6491168 GCA_907164525.1 Lophiomys imhausi
ACACACACACACACACACACACACACACACACACACACACACACACGGTAAGAGAGGACAGATGAGAGGGGGGGGAGAGAGAGAGAGAGAGAGAGAGAGAGAGAGACAGAGACAGAGACAGAGACACAGAGACAGAGATTTCTTACATTATTGTCACTTGAATCCTTCATAAAATATGTGGCCCATTCTGAGAAAGGCCACTTCAGAGAGGCCTTCCTGACATCTACCCCAGCACAGAGTTAGACCAACCCTCAGGCTTGCTTTCAGCACCTCATCATGACAGAATGACCCACATGTTTCTTTTATTAACGATCAACTCTAAGTTCAAAATGACAAAGAATGTGTGTATGCCACTTTCTCCTATTGTGTACATAAGAAAATGCTTGCTTTGTACCAGGTGGATGGCAGTGGGAGGGAGGCACGATCCATGTTGGAGAAATAATGAAGGAATGGGTGAATGAACAAATAAATGAAATGAATGAAGGTTGAGTGATTTTAAGAGGGTCTCTGCTGAGAGGCCCCTTAGTCCTCATCTGCTCACATAAGAATGGCCTGGAACTCAACATCCAAATCTGATTTATCTGTGGAATCATCCAAAGGGTGTGATTCTTAACCCAGTCCCAATGCAGGGAATAAGCTGGTTGTTGTTAAGAACATTCCCAGTTGAACTCTCTCAGTCTCCATTAGAGATCTTAGGCTAGGACCTAGGGTATCTAGAGCTGGCATGTCGTCTCCACATCTCCATGGCAATGCTAACACAGGGCCTCCCCAGTGTTTCCTACATTGTAGTTGATGGTGGAAGGAGGGTGCCCGGTCTTCCCAGTGGAACCTGGTGGGGTTTGTCCAGTTTGTGCTTACCTATGTTGTTATCTTCCTGAGGAACTGATGTTTCATGTTTTAGATATGTTAAAGGAAGCTGGATTTTAAAGATCTGGGGTGGTCCTGCTGTGATCCATTCTGGCATGCTGTGATCCTTATATGCCCCATCAACCCAGGGTTGCTTTTTCAGTTGGACTGATGCTGAGCATGTTCTTTAGAATGTGTTGATTTGCAGATGGCACAAAGCAACTCAAATGTTTTCAGGTGACAGATACGTTGGGTTTAAATGGCTTAAATAAAAGTGAGAGGTAGACCTAGGGAGATGCCATAGTTGCTACGGTGCTTGCCACATAAGTATGAGACCCAAGTTGATCCTTGAAAACCCTTATGCACAAGATACAGTGATGTGCATGTATCAATCATCCTAGAGTTTCAGAAGCAGAGACTAGAGGATCTCTGAAGCTGGTTGGAAGCCAGTTTAGACAAAAGCCATGCTCCCTGTTCAAGGAGAGACCCTTCATAATATAAGATAGAAAGTGACCAATAAAGATGTTGATCCCTGACCTCCAGCATACATATATGTACACAGAGGTACCACAAAAATACAGAAGTACAGTTAGAATCAACATTGATCTTTCCTCCCATTCTCCATTTTTCTCATTCTTCCCATTCTCCTGGGAACTAGCCATCTCTTCCATTTGCCACATTTCTCTCACTTTCTTCCTTGGTGATGTCTTCTCTCTCCTTTCTTCTCTTGGCTTCTCCTTCCCACTTTTCCCTTTCTCATTTGGATATCTTGATAAGATGGAGGGTGGGCATAACAAGCCCAGGTGTTCTTTTTTGTTTGTTTTGTTTTGTTTTTCTCAGAAACAGGTGGACAAGAGAAGTCTCCTTTCCTGATTGCTTCATCAAAAGCCCCAGTAATCGGGACCAAGAGAATGGCACAGTGGGTGAGAGCACCCTGCTTTGTAATCATGATGTTTGAATCTCCGGGTCCCTCAGAAAAGTCAAACATGACTGTACTTGCCTAGATTCCCAGTATTGTAAGGCAGAGACAGGCAGACCCAGGAAACTTGTTGACCTTTCATGCAGCCTAGCTGAAAAGGGACAGAAACTGCTCAAAAGACAGAGAATGATAGAGAAAACACCTGACACCCACCTCTTCCATCCACATGTGCAGACATTCAACACATACACACACCACACACACACACACACACACACACACACACACACACACACACACACAATCCAAGTAATGGTTTGGGGTTGGTCCTCAAATGCATCAGTCACTGAAGTCAAGGCATTTTGTGTTCCAATCTGGCCAGCCTGGAATAATACGTAGCATCAAGATCAGGCGTTAATTCCCCCCTGAGCTAGGTGCTATGAGACTAGGAGAGGAGTGGGTTCATGAGGAAGGGATGTGCTGACAGCCTAGGAGGGAGAAGGAAGCAGATGAAGTCCAGATGCCTGTTCCATCCTGTCACAGTTGCATTCAGGGGAAGCAGCTCACACTCACCCCTGCACATGAGCAGTGTTCAGTCAATCAAGGAAATAACTGGAGATTTATTAGGTCCCATTTCATTTTGTTGCTCTCCTTCAAGTAATTGTGACTGTGGAGAACATCTTGTTACCTGTCTCCTTTTTAATTGGATTTTCTCATTCTCTGTAACTCCTAGTTGTTGTTTTTTCCCCCCCACCCTTTGCAGGCTGTTTTGTCAAGGTAACTAGGCATTTTAAATCACTGTGCAATTTCTCCTAGCTTCGAAAACTGAACCAAAGAAGTAACTTTTAATAGGTCAATTCCATTATTTTTCGGCAGCTTGCTGTAGTCTAATGAAACTGCGGTTTAATTAGGTTGGTGTAACGCCAAAATAAATTTTCCATCCCCTGCTTGTTTTATTTACTCGTTGAAAAGGAGGGGAATCTACAAATAATAGGATTGGGAAATGTTAGAGGCTAATGAGGCTGGCTGAACTTGGTGGGGAAGGTGTTTGTATCGTGGTCAGTGTAGTTGAGAGGATGGAAAGCTGAAAAACAAATAAGCAAAACCAACAACAGCCTTTAAAAAGTCAGCATCCCAGAGTCCTGCACTTAAAGCGTTTTTAGGTTTGACAATGGGTCTCATAGAGACCAGGCTGGCCTTGGACTGACTCTATAGCCAAGGATGATCTTGAACACTTCACCCTCCTGTGTCCACCTCTCAAGTTCTGGGATTATAACAGTGGTATACTTTGCCCCAATGGAGTTGCCATATAGTCCCCCAGTGCAAGAGGAAGATCTTAGCCCTCATATGACTGTTGAACTGAGGGGGGGCTGATATGTAGGGGCATCCCACACCAGAGGAGTAGGATAGGTGGGAGAGGGGGGAGAGAGTGGGAGGGTGGGACCTGGAGGGGTGGAGAGAACAGACTGTGATGGAGATGTAACTTGAAGTAATAAATAAACCTTTTAAAAAAAGAGAAAATAAAATATCTGTTCAAAGTTAAAAAAATATATATAAATGTGTGGCACCATGTGATACTGCATGGTTTGTGGCATCACAAACTGAACACGGGGCTTTGTTCATATAATCGCTCTACCAACTGAGCTTTGCTCCCAGGCTAAGGGTTTATCTATTTATTCCTATATTCATTTATTTATGCATTTACTTGTGGGCGCCACAGTGCACAGGTGGACAGAGTGCTTCTTTCCTCCCACCATGTAGGTTTCTGAGATTGAACTCAGGTTGTCAGTCTTGGTAGGAAGCATCTTTACCTCCTGAGTCATCTTACTGCCCCAAGGCACTCTGTCTTTAGAGTGACTCCCAGGATGGACAGTCTGTTCCAAATAAAACATAACTAAGCCAGGTCCACTTTGTGAGCCCATTGCATGTGGCAGTCACCGTAGCCTACATTATCACACCTACCTATGCGTTAAGATTGGGCAAAATAATCTTGAGACATTGTTTCAGGGCTCAGCAAAAGTAACATCATGTGGGAAATCAAAATACATACACATGTAATTTTTAGACACCAAATAGCCAAGAACAGAAGAAAACCTTCTTAAGCTGTTTCCTTTTGAGATATGACATCCACAGACCACCCCTAGCTACTTCCAGGCCTTCTGCCCTATGCCTGGCAAGAATCCTCTCCCACCACAGCCAGGACCATATGGCATGGATCATGAAAGAATAGGGATGAGGCCAGGTAACTTCCCAGCAGCCTCTAAGTGATCACCTGCCTTAGGGATGTAGATTTAGCCAACAATAATGGTGCAGACCTTCAATCATGGAACTTTGTGGAAAGCCAGAAAAAAACTATTTTGTAGTGTGTAAAGGAGATAGTATTAGAATTTGTGTGATATGAAGGTGAGAGGAGAAACACTCAGGGTGGGAGGGAGTAGGCATGAGGGCCAAGAGAGGAGGGGGTGGTGTGGAAGGATCACAAAAAGCCAAGTATGAAAATACCATAAGAAAACCTTATGTATGGTACTTTGTATGGAAATAATGAACTTAAATTAATTTCTTAGATCTTTGTATATTGATACAAAATTAAAGGTAACGCTTCCTAATGGTATCGTACCTAGAGATACTTAAAAATGAAATGTGAAGCTCTGGCCTCTTGATACCATCTGTCTTAAACTGTTTAGGATAGTTAAGAAAAACAAACTCCTAGTCATGCATGCATGTCACCTTGTTAGCTATATGACAGTCTTTCACAGATATTCTCTAAGCTACTCAGTAATCAAGTTGTTAAGAGACAAGCAACATTTGCTTATCTAAATACAAGAGATAGATAGGGCATCTTCAAAAACCCCAAGAGATCTGCAGAATATGGCATTCAAAGATGTGTTCTTAAATTAAGACTTTTTTTTTGATATCGTGGCATATCATCTCCTGACAGCACCCCCTATTCTACTCCAAGTAGAAGATAAGCATCGAAGAATCTCCAGTGTGAGATGGTTGAATTAGTGGCAAGCCTATCTCTTGGCATGAAAAAACTCCTTGCTTCAACTGCAGACAGACTGCTGTCCAAAAAGGACAAAACTTGGTAGCAGGGAAGTCGACAGCCTAGCTCTGCCAAGACAGGGTAGGTTAGTCCTTCATAATCCCTGCTCTACAATAAATGTCTGTCAGAGAAACAGGACCAAAAGGCTGAAGACTGATGCTGGAATGTATGGAGAGAAAATGGGAACTGTCCAGGTAGTCACTGGTTTGTCTTTTCTTAGTATTGGAAGCTGCAGGCCCTGCACTTCCTATATAATCAGATATATTTATCCTTCTCAGCTCTCTGAGGTGGTTGAAGAATAGACAGCTTGAGTCTCATAGCTAAATTTTGAGCTGTTTAGGAATCAAGAGGGCGTTCTAGATCTAAGAAGATGGTTATAATAGTGATGCAAGTTAGTATGAAAGCTAAGTCAGTTATAGAACTTTAAACTCATGGAGATGGTTAGAAGGTAGAAGGTTAAAGTCAGGGGCCAAATATGTATGAACTGGACATTGGGAAGGTATACTGGGCCATTTAACTCTCATAAATGTGGCATATTTAATTCTGCTGCTTTGTATAGAATTTACCGTTATAAGAGAAAGAACCATTTGTTGGATTGAAAAGGGAAGCTGTTGGGGGGGGAAGAGGGTGGAAGGGTGGGACAGGAAGGGGGAATAGGGAAGGGTTTGTGACTGAGATGTAACTTGAAGAAAAAAAAAGTGGAATCAAGCATGGTGATAGGAAGACTAGGAAAGCTCATTTCCATGGTAGAGCACTCTCCTGGTGTGTACAGGGCACTGGGTTCAGTCTTCAGCAGTGGACCATGAATTAATTCTATCTACTGAGATGGCTTCACTGGTAAAGTACTTGCCATGCAGTCACCAGAACCCAGGTCCCATCGCCAGCACTGACTTAAACAAAGCAGGCAAGGTGGCCACACTAACTATCCTCCTGCTTAGAAGTGGGGGACAAGAGAATTCATGGGACTTTCTGGCCACCCGATCTAGCCAACTACGTGAGCCCTGTGTTCAATGAGGGAACCCCTCTCAAAAGAAGAAAGGAAAACACACTGCCACTCCCATAAAAATATGGATGTTTCCTGAGGTATGACCCAGCCCAGAGTTAACCTTCAACCTCTAAAAATGGACAAGCATATGCATACTCACCCACACAGATGTGTGAGCACAGAAACATAGACATGACATAGTAAACAAATGAATGAATGCCTAGAATAATGGTAACAAAAGAGCAATCCATCCAGATACCCAGGCAAAGACTCCTGGTGGTGTCCCCCTCCTCCCTGATGGAAAAGTGCCCAGACTCTCTTAACTTCTATTTTCAGTGGTTAGAAAGTCATTCTCAGCTGTTCTTGTACCAGGGGGGGAAAAAAGATTTTCAGGGTAGAATCAAACACTATGGTGTGTTATAGGGCTTTTTCCTAAGCTTCTCTCAGGTTTGGTCGTCATCTGTCCTGTCTTAGAAAATCAGAATCCCTGGTCATCACATATGTGGAATAAAGGAAAGTCAGTCAGCTGCTGTTATGTCTTTTAACTACCCACATGCATGAACCCAGGATCTCCCCTCACAGTGGTAACAATTTTCAAATTTTCAGCCTGTCTCTTCTCAGCTTGGCTTTTATTGTGATTGCTTTCCATTCCTTTTGAACAGGACTGTAGGTCCTCTGTGTTGTGCTCAAAAGAGACATTTCATCTTCCATTTTTCATCTTGGCATGTCTTGGGAGGCCCTCACCTCTGTGATGTAGAGCCCTGTCTGATTCTCTGAGATGTCTCCGTGAGGCTCCACCAGCCATGCAGGGCCCTGGCTTGAATGCTGCCTAGATCGAAGACACTGACTTTCTGTGCTCTTTGCAATGATGCTGTAAACAGTGTGATTATTCAGAATGGCAAATACTTGTTCTCATCATCGTGCAGCTTCCTAGAGTTCAGAGAATCAAAAGAGGGCTGCAAGGGCTACAGACACGATTTAGATCTTTTCATTGTTCTTTTCTGTGATGTTCTGGCATTTGGAATCAGAGTCTGCTTGCCAATGGAAAATTCTTGGGAAATCTGCTCCTATGTATATGTGATGATGTAGCTGGAGCACAAAGCAGACCTGGTGTTCTCATCTCCTACCAATTAAAGTGTTTCCACATAGCTTGACATGGAGTTTTATTTTGAGAACCGTGGGATGTATTTTTTTTTTCAAACAACTGAAATCATATACTGAAGTCTATGAAATAAATATTCACTGTATTTTAATAATAAACAGCTCTGTGTGCCTGGAAGTGGATACTCATCTGCTTAAGAATCCATTGTCAAAGGCAAAGTGTGTGATGGTTCATTCAGATGTCTAGAGTCAGGAGGATGTGGTGGCTGTAGGTGTGCAAGGACTATACAGCATCTTGAAAGCCCCAGTTCACTCAGCCTGGAAGCAGAGAGGACCTGCTGTTCTCTTTGAGAGCACTTTCTTTTCTTTCAGTGTGTCTTATGCAAAGATATAGAAAGACATGAATTCCACTTGGGTAGAGGTCAGGACAGTTGTTAAGTTCAGCATGAGATTTCTAACATGCTCTAGGCGGGCCTGCAATGCTTAATGAGATTGTGACTCAAAAGTCAAAACAAACCAAATCCTGAACAAAATTATTCTAATTCTGAAGACATCTACAGAGGCTGGAGAGATGGCTGAGTTAGTAGTACAAGCTTACGGACCTGAAATCAGATCCCCAGCACCCAGACAAAACAAAACAAACAAACCAGGCATGGTGGTTTACACCTGTCATCTTAATATTGGAGAGGAGAATACAGGAGGATTGCTACGTCTCACTGGTCAGCCATTCTCTCCTGTCATTGAGCTCCAGGTTCAATGAGAGACCAGATCTCAAAAACACAGTGGAGAAGTGCTGTGGAAGATGCCCCACATTGACCTCTGTCCTTCGAAGATGTGAATACACATACACATTCATGCTCACATGTGAACACACGTGAGCGTAACTAGCAGCCCGCATTAACTGTCCACGGCATTTGTCCGCTGTCATAGTTGTGTGTCTCACACACTTCACTTTGCAATTTTAGGGCTTCCCTGCATAACATATCCCCATATATTTTTCAGTCACTAGTGCTACACATTCACCTTGAAGCAGCTTGAGAAAAATGTATTGGCTAGTGGGATGGGGGCATCTTGATAGAGAGCTGATTAGGGCAAGGCCCAATCAGAGTGTTCAAATGATGTCACAAGGAAGGCCTCCTCCTCCTGTTTATCACCACCCTCTGTGTTCAAAGGCCATTTCTTCAATGTGGCAAGATGGCCACCTTCAGGTCCCACATAGACTCCACATTCATACATGCAGGCAAAACAGTCATGTATGTGAAATCAAAATAAATAAATTATTAAATAAGAACCAACTATATAGTCCAAGGTTGCAAACATTTCATCTACGTCTAAGAGACCTCCAGTATTGACTGTAGCATCCAGACTGATGAGCTGTTAGTGTGGGGTGTGAGGCAAGGTTTTGTCTTCATACCAGCATCATTTATTGGAAAGACCATTCTCATCATTGTATTTTGTATGCAGTTTGAATCCATTTTGGTACTAGGTTCCTCTTGGGGGTAGATCACTTGAAAATTTTAAGTATATAAGGCATTTACATTCTCCTATCTAGGAAAAAAATGCATGTTTACCAAAGGCAGAGCACTTCCTCTGAGTTCCTTTTATCAAATCACTTGGCATCATATTTGACTTGGTTGGATGAGTTGGGCACTTGTAACTGAGGATGGGACTTGAGATGAGGAGGGTGGGCTTGGAATACAACTTGGTTACCAGAATCTTGTTCATATCTTGTATATGCATGACTGAGATAATCGTAGGGGATATACCTGACAGTGATGAAGTGTTTTTATTTGTGTATCTGTTGTGTTTCTCTTCTTTGGGATACATGAACAAATGTCCATTTATCCCAGGTGGGGGTTGGACCACAGACCAAAGAAACCATTTTATCCACTTCTAGCTTGGTGAACCAACTAAGTTTGTTGTGGTTACATAAAGGGATATGGGTTAGGGGTTACTTACAGGATCATGGATGTCTTAAAGGCAGCTGCATTACTAAGAAGCCACCCTGACACAGCAATTGCTCATGGAACTCCATTGCTGAAGCTCCCTGAAGGACATGGAGCAGCCTTGAAGGTAGACTGCATCGTCTTTAGCAGTCTTCGTTAATATATGAATCTTCTATATTTCAGAGGTTTCCCAGGCTTATGAGTTTTGTTTGCATTCTGAGCCTTATGGAGCCTCCTTTGAAGAGGGAATGCTCCTATTCAGAGGAGTTAGCTACCCAAGAGTATCTTAGCAGAGCTCTGAGCAAGGTCATTTTTCTTCTGTGCTGTGTATCTTGGCTCTGTGTCTGTGCATTATGCTCCTACAGATGAAACCACCCATGGACTGAAAATAATTCGTGAAAAAAATTAATTTCTATTGAGCATGCAGAGATAATTTTTCTTGTCATTACCCCCCACAAATAAATAACTACACATGCCTTATTTACATGATCTTTAAATCATGTCATGCATTCTATGTCATTTAGAAACAATTGAAAACCTACAGGCGGTTGCACAAAAGTTACTTAGTGGAGTTAGGTATCCAAAGATTTAATTATTTATAGACGGAGTTGAGGTTGGACTCCTTTGTGGATAGGGAAGGGCATCTAAACACATGCACATGCTCTCTCTCTCTCTCTCTCTCTTTCTCTCTCCTCATGGTGGGAGAACTCACTTCTACTTGAAAATTAGTGATGTAAGTAGATATGAATATATGGAGACATAAATAGATATACACATAAAGATATGCCCATAACACATTCATAAACACACAGCTTTAATTTGAGGAGTTGTTGGTACGATTTTATGAATGAATGAACTCTCAAGAGAATGTCTTGAAAAATGATTTTCTAAATTTCAAAAATATATGTGATTTTTTTCTTCCTCCTTCCTCTTAGCTGCTGGTGATCAACAAAACTGCCATTAAGATTGATGCATTCTTTTCTTTTTCTTACTTACATCATTTCTGTTAAATGGAATTTAACAGAATTTTTATGAATCATTATAGAAAATTTTCTGATCTCCATGTAGATGCCAGCATACAACTAGAGCCTGGTAAGTAGCTACACAGTTGTATACCTAGACAATTGCTGTTCAGTGTGGTTAGTTGTAGAGTCCTAAAGCCATTCTCGCCCTCCCTTTCTCTTTGTCTATTAACTCCCTCAATAAAGCAAGACCATCACTATTATAGCCTTCTTTGAAAGAAGCCAGGCAGTTGTAGCAAGCAAAATCCCAGGAATGGGAGGAGTAACTATGCTGTAAGTATCTCCCAGTTTAAAAGGAGTGAGCTAGTGTTGGAGAGAGGAGTACACACTCAAGGACGAAGACTCGGGTTTGGTCCTGGTAACCTATCTAACAGTGCTGGGCATTGTGACATGCACTTGTAATCTTGGCGCTGAGCATGTGGAGACAAGATCCCCTGAGCTTGCCTCCAGCTAGCCTAGAAAAATGACTACTTATTTCCAGGCTAGTGAGAGACCCTCTCTCAATAAACAAAGTAGATATCACCCTACAAAGAGATTGCCTTCTGGCCTCTGTATGCCCATGTATACATGTTCCTGCTCACTGACACACAGACATACACCTGTGCACACATGCACATGCACTTGTATGCACACATGCAGGGACACACACGGATCATGCTACAGCAGGAGCCTACTTCTTACTGTCCTATCTACCATCTGCATCTCTAGACGGTGATATGTGGGGGCATCATAGCTTTCTGCGTACCAGGTTGTGAGACCCCTGAAGGAAAAAATCCATTAAAGTAGCCATGCACAACAGAAGACTAGCAGGAGCTTGGTCCTTCAGAGCATCGTAGGGTCACAATGCAACCTGGGGAAGCTAGTCCACCTGACTGTTAAAGAAAAGAATGAGTAAGTGTCTTTATGCCTGTGAGCTGTAGAATGGGTTAATATTCAGGCAGAAACAAATGTGGTAGGCTACCCAGAACCTTATCATCATGCACCTGGGCACATGAGTGTGTGTCCTATATGATGCTCAAATGTACGTCCTTATTTATGCAAGTTTTTCACATGTGCATTCAGAATCCCCCTGTCTATTGCACATTTAAAAAATTCAGTTACATGTTAAGACATCTTTGTCAGGACATAAATTTCCAATTAGTATTTCAAATGACTGCATGTTATTTTGTATTATGTACCATCCCAATTTATCTAACCCATTATCCTGCTAATAAACACTTTAATTGATTGGCTATTACAAGTAATGGTACAGTCTAAATTATAAAATTGTTATTCTTGCCATCTTCCCATAATTAATCCTTAGAAAAGAAGAAGAAGGCAAATAAGAAGGCAACATGCCCAGGATTATATGTGATAGCCTGAACTAAGGAATACTCTGAAAGTCAAATATAAGGGGAGTTGTTAGTAATATTATATTTATATTACTGACAACATATATGTTATACTATATTACTAACAATTATAAATATGAGTGTATGTATACATATATGTGTAAATAGATGTATTTAGAAAAATCATTGCTAGCCATGGTTTTTAAGAATATATTTATACATTACTTGCTAGTAATATAGTACTGTATATATTATTAACAATATATATGAATATCTCTATATTACTAATTATATATATATATGAATGCATGTATATATGTATAAATGTAGATGTATATAGATAAATCATTACATACTTTTAAGAATATTTAGTGACCAAAGAAATAATTGAAAATAAATGACCTAAAAAAAAACCAAAAGTAAAGCCATAAAGCACCTCACCATGGGAAGACTTATTCTCTCTGGATAAGACCATAGACATTTTTAAAGTAATCTGACATGAGCCTTTGCTGATCTCTATGAACTTGAAATTAACTTCACTCAGCCAAAAATCTCCACCACACATGCCAAATATATTTCTGAGCATTATGGGAAACATGGATATTAATAGCAGCACTATCATTGCTCTGCATAGACTTAAATTAAGTGACCATCTGTGACTTGAATCATTATCATGCTGTAGCCCCATAATTCTCTTGTGGTTGGGTTTGGAAACTCACCTGAGTGTGGCAACAACATTCTCTTAGAGACTGACTTTGGTATCAATAACTGGGAACTGATGAAGGACTATCCCAATAACTTTTGGCCCCAGATTACTTCTATCCATGAGTTAAAGTATCCAGAGAACTTTCCTTACCACCCCAACATCTCCTGTGCAGCTCAGAATAACAAGGAACCATCCAAACAAGTTGAGTGACATCTCTAAGACACTGGAGTGTATCTCAGAAGTGGCAAGGGATTGCAGTTCTCAGCATGCCTTAGCTATTTGGACTTAGATTTTTCCTGTGTAGACAGACATACCTAGGCTATATCTCTTGATACAGCTTACTAGTTCTATTTAGTAACCACGTGGCAGAGTGATTAAAAAGCAAGGACTGCAGGAGACCAGATTACTTTGGTCCAAATTCCAGCTGTTCCCTGCATCTCCAAAGTGGGAAAAGAAAGTATATAAAGCTCCATGCACTTCTCAGGGCTATTCTTTGCAGATGAAATTAGCAAGGGTGTGAAGCATCTAGGGCTATCACTGCTCAGTGTGTTAACACTTGTAAGGTGACTAGAATAATCCCTGAGCGGTGTTCCCTCAGCTGAAGTGGTGTTCAGTAATACTGGACTCGGTGATGCAAGAACACTATGAAACATAATCCGTATCACGTAAAAGCACAAGAACTTTCTTGGCATCCTTATCTTCCCCTGAGAGCCCTGGGACCGCAGCAGGCATCTTCACATCCCTGCTGGGATAATGGAATAGTTTGAGAAGGGAGCTTAGCAATCTATTCACTGCTTCTCTGACATCATTCTCCCCCCCCATCCGCTTTTTAAAATTCAAATATTTCATTTTATTTGCGTCTGTGTGTCTGTGTTTCTGTGTGTATGTGCATGTGCATATGGGTGTCTGAGGAGGCCAGGACTCCAGTCTTGGTTTTCTTAGCTCTTAAATGGTCTGACATCTATGTTCATAGGATATGGCCTCTAATTTTTTTCCTCTCAAATGTTTCCTTGAAATTAATGGTACTGTGGCTGGGGAGAAGACTCAATCTGTGAAGAGCTTGCTATTGAAATGATAAGTCCTGGATTTCATCACCAGAACCCCTATTTAAAACAGTAGTGTCTGTTGGGGAGAAGTTGAAGCCAATGTGTGAGAGGAGGATACAGGAGGATCCTAGAGTTTTGTGGCTAGCTGTCCTAGCTTACTTGACAAGCTCCAGCTAATAAGACATCCTTTCTGAAAAGATACCAGGTACCTGAGGAAAGCATCTGCCCCCTCCCTACCATGTGTAAATATGTAAATACACACACACACACACACACACACACACGTACATATCCACACAAAAGTTCTCAATGGTGCTAATGAACATGACATCTGCCAGACAGAATCATGGGGGCTGCTGTTTCTCTCTTTGCTTACCTGACCCTCCTCCACCACTCCCACAACCCCCCTCGCCTGCTGCATCCTGTTCTGCTGAACCACTGGCTGCCAGACAGTCCCAAAGCAGCCGATCACATGTGCAGTTACAATCATGCCTTATTATAGCTTTCAAAAGACGCCCTCTCATTCTGCACCCTTGTGTTGATAGAGGACTTCTGGCTTTCTGAAAAGAAACAGATAGCACGGTCTCCAAACCCTTTATTTCTTTCAGCTGATAACTGCTCCGGCCGGCGATGAACGGTGCCGTGATTACAAGATGTAATTTACTTCAAAGGACAGCTAATATGACTTCTAAACCTGTCATCAGTTCTTGGGGAAGCAGAGCTGAGACAACGAAAGGAATAAATCTGAATCCACCTAAATATCTTGGTCTGGCTGAATTACAAGTTTACAGACAGAGTGCTTAGTAAACAGCCCCGTTATGAAACATTTGTCCTCTTGGACAGACAATATAAGGATCAAGCAGGATTATTTTCTTTTATGTGGATCAAGGACATGGGCAATGTAAAAATGAGAGAGCAAAAATTCTTTAAACAGGACTAAACTTGTGCCCCTGTGAATTATACCTGGGGATATTAACTGGGGAATCAGATCTGTAAAACCCTGCTAATACCGCTACACAAAGTCGCTCAAGGGATGCCCTGAATCTAAAGATTTGGAGGAAAACAACCCCTTAAATGTGATTACAGCCAGAGCTGTATTTGCTCCCTGCAGCAAGGGCACCTAAGGCAGAGGAATGAAAGGAGAAAACATTTTAAAACTTATGTGTCAAACCAAAAATCACAGAGTAGCAATGGCTCAGGGATTTAAATAACCCCTTTCACCCAATTCTTATGCTTTATGTTTTAAATTGAAGAATAGAAAGGAATTAGATACTCAATTCAGGATTTCTTCTTTCTTTCTTCCTTCCTTCCTTCCTTCCTTCCTTCCTTCCTTCCTTCCTTCCTTATTTTCTTTTCTTTTCTTTTCTTTTCTTTTCTTTTCTTTTCTTTTCTTTTCTTTTCTTTTCT
>CAJQZJ010031764.1:6496522-6538909 GCA_907164525.1 Lophiomys imhausi
CACACACACACACACACACACACACACACACACACACACACACACACGGAGATGCTAAACATTCCAGAAGCCCTTCTGTCTAAATCCTAACAGCTGAATCTCAGTTTTCTTATTATACTTATGTGCTCCTCCCTGTATCTGCCCCGCCATTATCTCTTCTTCTCTTTCTCCACCCATCCCTTTGTCTGTGCCAGGTCCTTTGTGTGCATATTCAAGGACTGGACTAATTATTTCAGCCTTTTATGGTTTTCCCACATGGTTAGGTGATTTCAGAGTTTAGTGTCAATACCAAGGAGCACAGATAACCATGACCCTCCTGCTAATGTGCCATGCAAGAGTGGGAGTGTATGCTTCGGACATCTTGCACCTTTATTCAGCTTTGTTAGTTCTGTAGTCCACAGACATTCAGCTTCTGAAGTTTGCAGCAGACAATAACAAAATGAGCGTCAACTTGGAGAGTGGGAAAAGCTCACCCCACATCTTCACTCTTTGTCATCAGGAGGTGCAGCTTTCACTTACCCCACACTGAAAACCCATCTTCAGGAAGAGCTGAGGTGCTGCATGAGTAGAAATCTCAGTGCTCGGAAGGCTGAGGCAGGAGGATCATTATGAACATAGAATAGAGAATTGAAGGCCAGCTTGAGTTATATGATATCCTGACTCTGTACTCCCTGCCCTCTTGCCCTACCCCCTACCCAACCAAATAACACATACTTCAGTGTCTATAATTTCAAAGGTATTCAATGAGAATATGTCTAGAAAATGGCAGGAACAAAGAAGAGAAATTTCTTGACACCCATTGTCCTTGTTGGCTTCACTTACCACTAAATCTTCATTGAGTGAATGGGAGTGATTTTATGTGCCCTGGCAAGTGAATGCCCTGGCATGTGGGGATTCCAAACCTGTTGGCGTCAGCTCTCTCCCTCAACCATGTAGAGTCAGTTCTCATCATCAGCCATGATGGAATTTAAGTCATCTGGCTTGGCAGCAAGCACCCTTATCTGGTGAGCCATCTCACCAGCCCATTAAGTGTGTCATTCAAAAATAATCACTTTTGCTCAAACTATTTTTTTCAATATAATATTTGTATTGATTATTTAGGAAATTCACAGCATACACCCCAATCACACTCACCTCTCAGTCCTCCTAGCCTCCAAGGTCCACCACAACCCACGCTTGTGACCTCTTCCCTCCAAAAATAAGAAAAAAGAAAGAAAGAAATAGGGGAAAAAAGAAAGAAAATACACAAGTCCAATTTGTGCTGCCCATATACTCAGTGGAAAATAGTCAAATTCCCAGTGACTAACCCCTTAAAGGAAACTGAGTCCTTTCCCCCCTCCCACCACAACCCTTCCAGAAGTCATTAATTGTGGAGAACTACAAATCAGCAACCTTATCACAGTTTTAAGGACTTTTCTTCAATGGCTTCCTGTCTAGGCTGTTACTTTTGAGTGGGTTAGGGGTTGTCACAGACGTTTTCCATGACCTTCTTTCTCAACTATGAGTCTAAAGACATCAATACCAGTGCAAATTGTTTTTAGGGCACCATTGCGTGATGGTGAGCCTTTGATTTATAAGTGAAGGCACACACATTTCCAAGCGGGTCACACCAGAGCAACTGGCCCAAGTCTTGGTGTTACTGTTTGCTGGATTAAAGCATTTTTAGACCCATAAGTTTTCTTGCATGTAACATGGGGTGAGCAGTTCATACATACATTTGTTGGTTGTTTTGTCATTGATTTCCATATTCCCCAAAGCTCCAAGCAACATAACTGTATCATTACATCCCCGCAGGCAAAACGCTGATGACTTGTTCCGTAGACTAACACCCTTCTGGTCCCTAGTCCCTGTTCCTTCCTCAAGCCTCCCCTGCTTCATCTCTATGGACTGAAACTGCTCTGAATACCCCAAATATGTGGTCACGCAGTATACGTTTTCAGCTTACTTCACTTGCGTGATGTCTGAAAGTTCCATCTGTGCATTAGCAGATGTTCCCTTCTTTTCCAGTCAGTCTTAATAATGCCCCACAGTGTGGGTATATGGACAGCACTGTGCCCTGTCCTACATGCTTTGAAGATGGCCTTACTGGCTATTCTACAATAGACTTGATGCTCCTTGCCCTTTTCCTTTCCAAGCTCTAGTATCAAACATTTCTTTTAGGATAGGCCCATACTTAGAATGATTTGTATTTCACCTCTGGGCTTTCTGTTGTCACCAGCATACAAGTGACTAGAGAGACGGTTCAGTGGGCAAAGCACATGCTGTGGAAGCATTTGGGATCTGAGTATAGATCGATTATATCCATCCGGCCAAAAAGCCAGGTATAGTGTCACCCTGGATACTGTAGTTCCTGGGTGACTTGCTGCCTGGTCACTCTAGCCAAAATAGTGAGCTCTGGCTTCAGTGAGAGACTCTGTCTCAGAAAAAAAAAAAAAGATATAAAAGCAATTGAGGACAGCTGATAGCAGCTGCCACATGTGTTCCCATGAGATGTATACATGTGCATATTCACACACATAAAGAAATTTATTAAAAACAAGATAATGTGTTTGTTTATCCAATAAGCATTGAGTCAATTTTCTGTAGCCATTGCACTCTTCTGCAGTTACTGGACATTTTTTTATTATTATAACTGTTTTTTTACCCAGGATCTGGTGTAGCACAGGCTTCCCTTGAACTCACTATATAGTAACAAGAATGACCTTGAACTCCTGGTCTTTTTGCCTCTATCTACCAAGAGCTAGGATTAAAGATATAGGCCACCATGCCAAGCCTATGCAGTTAAAGGTGGAACCCAGGCTTTGTGTGCGCTAGGCAAGCACTCTACACCTGAGTTAACCCCCACAAGCCAGTTATGCATACTTAATAGAATAAACTGCGCTTCTACTCCTTAAAACACTAAATGCACACACTTAGCATGCATAAGTACATGCAATACACGTGGCATGCCTAAGTATACACACATGGAGTGCACAGATGCATGCCATAGCAAGCACGAATATGAGAAAAGGCAAATCTCTAGTTAACTATTGAGTCCCGTGTTAGTCATCCATGCATTGCCTCCCAGCTGAAACTGTGGTTGCAGGACAGTTAGAATTTGATGGTCAGCTCTCAGTAACGCTGGCGCAGTTAGTTTCCTGGGTGTTTAAGATTTTTTTTTTTTTTGTTGTTGTTCTAGGAGACTGTGTCCTCAAAGCTGAAGATCAAGTTTACTGAACTCAATTAGACAAACAAAGCCCCCATTGTAGCATCAGGAGCCAAGGGAGGGGAGGCAGCGGCAGGCCTCAGACTCTAGGTATGCTTTGGAATCCACGTGATAAATACAGGGGCACAAGATCTGTCAGGCCTGATTAATTCCTCGCTCTGGTGGTGTGTGTGCCTTTATCTATATACATGATGCTTGCTGTGTGGGTCCCCACAAGCCAGCCATCAGCAGCAGCTTCCAAGCAGCTTTCTCACCAAGAGCTCCTCTTCTGGGTCATGGACTCCCCTGTCATCTTCACTAATGGATTTTCAGTTTGGAAAAGAATGTGCTAGAAGAATCGTTTTGTGGAAGATGGAGTGTGAGTGATTTGAATGCCCAGAGTGTGAAAGATGATCTGGAACACCACACACACACACACACACACACACACAGCTGGCCAGCTTGTGGATTCAATGAAGAAGCCAATAGCTTCAGATCACAGGTCTGCTGTAATGTCTCCCACTGCAACAGCTGAAGCAGGCTACAGACAGACAGAAGTATTGTGTTTCCTACACAGTGACAACTGTACTAAACAATTCTCGTGTTTGGCGTACACAGCATGACACCTTTAAAGCATGCTGTGCGTGTGTTAGATGGTTTTCAACATAATTAGATGTAAACCTCGTTCCACTATGTGGCGATGCTCATGTTGCCTTGAGTGGAATGACACAAGGTGAAGAATAACGTACCTCATGTCTGAAATAGGAGAATAAGGAGAATAAGGAGATAATAGTATTTTTTTAATGGTAACCAGGCCGAGGAGTTAGCACAGTGTGTAAGATGCTTATAGAGCCTACGTAAAAATATGTGATTCATGTTTGTAATTCTAGTATAGAGAGGCAAAACCAAGTAGGTCTTGTTGCCCAGTATGCCTATCTCAGTCACCAAGTTAAGGCCAACAAAAGGCTCTGTGTGTAAAACAATGTGGAAGGCCCCTGAGGAATCATACCTGAGGTTGGCCTTTGGCCTCCACATACATACACACGCACACATACACAGTTTGGCCTCCACATACATACACACGCACACATACACAGGACCTCCACATGCGAGCACATAAATACACATTACTAACTAGAGTTCTTCATTTGGAGGTAAATGTTAATGGATTTTTTTTGCATAATTAGTCTGTTTATTGTATGAGGATCCTATAATGTGTAAATAATGTTTTGGGGACTCAACAGAAAGGTTCATTTCCTCATGAGACACAGTATTTCTACAGTAAATATCTTGTCAGAGAATATTATTTCTGGTAATGAAATAAGACTGGTGAGGCAGCTCAGTGGGTAAAGGTGCCCACTGACAAGCCTGAGAATGTAAGTTTGATCTCTGGGACCCGCAGATTGTAAGGAAAGAAATGAATCCTTCTTCCATTGGTAAGAAGACACAGTGGAGACCTTCACACATGTGTTATGGAATGAGTATGCTTAAGTTACCCCCCCCCCCCACACACACACACGCGCACACACACAAATGTTTTTAAAAGTTCAATAGTGAAGTAATTATAATTCCAGATGCGTTCAGACCATCTGCAACATAGGCATATTTGAAATAGATGACTACAGGATAAGGTGTATAGAATATATTGAGTCTGAGTATTGTGTTACTTTGGATTCCTGACTTCCAACCATCTTAATATTATGTCAATAACTACATCACTGATAATCTGTCTTGAAGAGAATCTCTCTGAAGAGACAGATTATCAAGACAGATACATGTGTGCACACATATATCATGGAAGCTAATGGGGTCTTTGCTTGTTGGTTGGTGTGAGACGGCTTTGTACATGCTGGGTGTGTGTTTTACCTATTGAGATGGCTTTGTACATGCTGGGTGTGTGTTTTACCTACTGAACTATGTTCCCAACCCTGTTTTGTTTTGCTGTTTTTAGATAGCATCATTGTTTCTATACCTGATTGGACAAGAACTTTTTGTGTAGATCAGGCTGGCCTCAAGCTTGTAACAATCCTCCTGCCTCAGTCTCCTATGGACTGGGATTCCAAGTGTGACCCACCACATCTTGCTAATTGATTATTAAAATGAAGGAACGTAGATCTGATTAGCTGAGCCTGGTGCGTATTGATTAGGACAAGGTAAGGTGATCATATGCAACATTTTCTTGGTGTCTTCTGGCTACTGTAAGAAAATACCACAAAATAGTTGGTTTAGAGTAAGAAACTGATTCAAGGCAATGGCAGCTTCAAGGCCATGGCCCTGAAGAAACTTTTTCCCTCAGCCAATTTCCCACCTTCTACTGCTTCCACACAAACTTTAATGTTTGTTTAATCACAAATGCCTCCTGGCCTTCTGACTTCATCTTCACCACACACTCTCCATGTGTCTCTATCTTTCCCAAGGCCATTTTGTTATAAGTACACCAGTCAGATGAGCCCCACCCCATTGCATTATGACATCATCTTAGCTCATGACATCAGCCCTGATGTGAGACTTTAAGTCTTTTTGCATTTGGATTTGATGGATTAAGTATTGAGTCTTTAGCCCATTTGAAGTTGTTCACACCTAAAAATATAGATGCTTGGGTCCCAGCCACACAATCCAGTTATTTGTGACAGTTCCTGGACAGGCTTATTGAGAGAGAGAAAGCACTGTGGCCTGTGGGACCTAGGGTAGTCCCAATGCAGCGGCCTGCTGCAGCCCGGATCAAAGCACCACCGTAGGGATCATCAAAGTCGTCTACTCCCCTAGCAGTGTCCGTACAGTCCCTGAGTGGCACTCCACAAAAGCATGCTGCCAGGGCTGTCAGCGCCCCCTTTCCTGTCCCAGCCTGGGCGGCTGGAGCAGTCAGAATGGCAGCAGCTGGCACTCCTGTCAGAATGTAGTGCTGCTGACTGGAGAGCTGTCCTGCCTCAGCCTGCTGCCGACTAGGGAGCTGTCCACAGTGATGACCTCTGTCCTGCCTCAGCCCTCTGCCTCAGGAGCTGTCCAAGAGGACATCTTTCCTGTCTCAGCCAAGGGCTGTCAAGGGAGCTGTCTGCAGAGGTGGCACCGCCTCTCCACTCTCTGTAGGCTATTCCTGCTGCAGGGAAAGACTTCCCTGCCATGGACTCCCTTTGTAATCTTGGCAACTTTATAAACTTTGTAAACCTTCAAGGCAGAAAAGTTTGTAAACCTTCAAGGCAGAAAAGTGAGCAGACCCTTGCCTGAGGATATCCGGGAGCCAAGCCTCCCCCGACCACTCTGTCATAACATTTCCAGCCTCTGTAACTGCCACAAAGGTCATCTCTAGGCCCACAATAGGACTCATCCCATATTATGCTAATTTAAGGTGAAAAGTCTGAACAAAAGAACCAATCCCAGCATAGGGAAACCCACCAATCCCTGAGCTCTTGACCTGAAAGTCCACCAATCCTCACACTGGAAATCCCTGCCCTAGAAAGCTCCACCCCCCCAAGAAATCCTATATAAGCCCTGCACTTTCCTCAGTTTGCTGCTGCCCTCTCCTGGGAGCAGGGGCAGCCATACCCTGGATTCATCCCTCTTTACTCCCAGGCCCTCCAATAAATCTCTCTTATGAGATTTGCTGCCTGCTGAGACTCATTCATCAGAAGAAACAAAGAATCCAAGAAGCAATGGAGAGAAGAAATGAAGAAGGAGCAGGGCTCAGGCCCCAATGCTGCACAGCTCAGCTGGGGTTGGGGAAGCCCTCCCCTGTGAACTGCAATGGCTGGAGAATGGAGAACACTCCTGTGCCTCAGGATGCCCTTCCAGTGGGACACTGTCCCACCTAAAAGAGTTATGTGGTTCCTGGGCTCACGAGTCTCAGGATACCTTCCCATCCATGCAGGGAAAATGCTAACATTTCTCAGGCTTCAGACAAGGGCCATTTAACTGGACTTCAATAACTGTTGTGCCTTGGCTGGAATGGTAACCCATCAAGAACTACAGATTTCAAGATAGTTGTTTCTCCAGTACCTACTTCTCCCTCTAAATGTAATGTTTCCTTCCTACTTCTAAGTCAGAAATACACTCACCCTGGAGTGTTCCTTCCCACTAACATGGCCACAGGAAAGGACCTCATTTCCTGCCAAAATCAATGAAATCATTCATAGGAAATATCCATACGCTTGCTTTCTACCAACATTGTCCCATTCATGAGAAAATTAATGCAAGTGCTCAAATTTTCCTTCTTGAGATGGTTCTGTTTATAGCTCTGATCTTTTGGCTTACACACTAGGAATGAGCTCTGCCATTAACGGCAGAGGGATGGAGCTTCAACTATATCCTCGTCTCGTGGATTCAGTCGACATAGCTCCTGGAATTCAGTTACTCACCTGTGGTGTTGTGTCATTCTTATCTCTGGTCTTTTCCCTTCATAGGCAGAAGAAATATTTTGAAACCATGGCACCGATTTCTTGACATTATATTTTCATTGTCTATGCTTAACACTGGGTTTTATGAGGACTCAGGGACAGTACTTAGACTATCTTTCCTAGGGGAGGCTATGAACCAAATCAACACATAACACCTCCAGCCATAAGTGGAAGCATTATATGTGCTTTTGTGTGCATAGCCAGCTTCTTTTCAGAAACACAACTGTAATGTGATTTGTTTTGTGTTCTTGGGCCTTTAAAGGATCCGAAGTTGCTAGTCAACTGGCCCTTTGGGAATTCTCAGCTGTTAGAACTGCTTGGCCCTATGACCTTCAGTGTCAATTGCCTCTTGGATTTCTGGGAAGAAGAGAGGATATAAATGCCAGCAGGGGTTGAGAGAAATTGAGTAGGGTCAAGGTGGTGGAAGAGTAAGTCTAGGGAGTGGGATTAGAGAAGACAGTTGGCACAGGAAGAAAGGAGACTGAGTCGGGCTAGGGAAGAGAGGGCAGTTGGTTCAGAAAAGAGACTGAGCCAAGAGAAGCTCAGTTGAGCTAAAGAAGATATTGTTAGGAGACTATTAGGAGAATAACCCAGGAAGAGCCCACAAAATAACATAGAGAAAGAGAGAGACCAAATGCTATACATAACTTTTCATAATTTTGTGTTTCCTTACATTTCCAACTCTTTGACAGCTAGTTACATCATGATCAGTGATTGGTTCCCATCACTGTAGCAACAAGGATTCAGGTCTCCTCATCTTTGGATAGGTTTCCTTTAGTCTCATCAATACTGTAACCATTATCATCACTGCTACTGTCACCACCACAGTCAACATTGTTATTTCAATCACCAACATCAACTATCATCAGCATACCCACATGATCATTGCCATCACCACCACTACCACCTTCACCATCATCATAATCATCCACCATCTCTACAGTAATTATTACCACTAAGGCTATCCATCCATCATCACGACAATCACCACCATCACTAGCTACCCACAATTGTCACCATTATAACCACCTTCACTCCTTTCATTCCCAATGGTAATCATTGAAATATAAACTGTCATCAGCACCATCGGCATATCCACCACCACCACCATCACCGCCATACCACTACTATCTTTATCATCACCACTGCTGTTGTTGTCATCATTTTTGTAACCCATATCAATCACATGGAAGAGGGCGTATGTTCTCACATTTCATTGTTGAGAACTAATCATGTGGATAAATCTGTATCTGTAGAAATCTGGGAAATATAGCATAAGTATGAACAAAGGAAATTGGGGAAATACGAAGCTATCTGATTAAAAAAACAGGATAGATGAAATATTTGATTACCTTTTCTAATATTTGAGTCAGATTAATGCATCTCAAGATGAATTCCACATAATAATTTCAGTAACTAACTATAACTAACATTTTTTTCTGAACTTCTTGTTATTGGAGAGATTATGACCTATATTAGTCTAATGACATTTCTTGATACTTTGAAAGAAACAGAATATTCTAACTAAGACTGAGATGACCATATACCATGCAAAACAGACTATATACCTGGGGCCACCTGTGGGCTATGGCTGCTGATATAAATTGTTTTGTTGGGACATAACTACATTCATTTATTTACATTGTTTGTAGTTGCTTTGTTGCTATGGCAGCACTTTTGAGTTTTACACCAGGGACCACACATTCTGACTTGGAAGATGCTTTCTGGATAGAAAATGTATGCTGATCACTTTTCTGGAGCATGATTGTCATATAGGATCTGTAGTATCTATACCTATCTTGGGGGAGTTGGTAGATGTCAGTATTAGGATAAGAAATATTGCAATGGTCAGTATAAGTTTCCGCTTGGAAAATTTACCATTACAGTTGATCCTAGGAAGGCATCTGTATCTAGAAAGTAGAATAAAACTTGTTATTTGCTTTACAAAGTCTGCTACAGAGGTGAGAAATGTCTTTTGTCTAGAAAGCAGAGGGAATGACATATGAAAGGATTGACCTAAGCTGAGAAAGGCTTGGTCTTTCCTCTGGAGTTGGAGAGACCCATGAACAGTGACAGGAAAGAGCCCTAAGAGGGTTGGTTGCATTCCACTTAAAAGGTATTCCAGACACTTAACATGTACATATGAGGTTTAACTAGAGAGCAATGGCATGGGTGAGATAGGCAGGGAAAGGAAAAATTTTCAGATGCCCCGTGTCTCCTTCTGCTTTCATTAGTGAGACACAGTGGCTGACAAGGTCAGTGCAAAAAGTAAAATTCCAGGGTCTGCAATGATGAGTCTCCTGCCTCCTCAAATTGGTGTGTCTCCAAGCAAGGAGACATGTTCAGTCCTGTTTGGCTCTGTTAATTCTAGCCCTTGCTATTCATTACAGGAAAGGATGGAAGGTTTGTATGCAGATGCTTTTGTTTACAGACAAATTTGCAAGCATACTACCCCTGAGTGAAGTTTCTTATGTGTGTGTGTGTGTGCATGCGTGCATGTATGAGCATGGATTCATGATGTGTGTATGTATGTATGTATGTATGTATGTATGTATGTATGTATGTGTGTGAATTCAGATGTATGCTCACCACAACTTGTATGTGAAGGTCAGAAGATGACCTCAGGTGTTGGTGTTCACTTTATAACCTTTATTGGAATACGGTCTTTTGTTTACTGCTGAGAGTTCTGGACTAGTTGCCCAACAAACTTCCAGAGCTTCTCCTGTCTCTACCTCCATCTTATAGTAGAATTAGGCTTAGGGCTCTCTGTGAGTTCTGAGTGTTTGAACTTAGATCCCCATCTCTTCCAGCCCTTCCAAGTGCTTTTATGAAGGTAGCTGCTGTGTTTGAAAGGTATCAATTGATGCATTGAATTTGGTGAGACTGGGGGTCATTTCTTGAAGTCACTGTAATGTCCTAGAGATGAACAAAGAATCAAGAGAGTAGAAGAAAGTTGGGTTCCCCTGTCACAACCCTATCTCAAATCGCAGAGGGCAGTTCTTTCAGTCACTCTTTTGCTTAGATGTTTAATAAGTATACACTACACATGACAGCCACACAAGTCCATACAGACTTGCTTTGTCTTCACAGAAGTTACATTCTAGTGGAGGATGTTGGAGGGCAACAACCCCAAAACAATTGCATTATTAGGTATCACATTGTGGTTATGTGAAATGAAAGAGAGTGAGAGGTTTGAGATTCAAAGTTAATTCAGATCAGATTGACCTGAAAACAACCTCATCCCTGTGACCTCAGAGGTTGGGCATGCCAGCCTGCAATGGAATGGGTACATGATACCCTGAGTATGAGGCAGTCTGGTGGATCTCCAGTCATAAAGGAGGATAGAGATGGGTGTCTGAGATGTAACAAGCAGCTCACTATGAAACACTTGCAGAAAATACTTTTTCTTTCACTCTCTCTCATGTTCACTTGTTCTCTCTTGACCTCCTTCCTCTTCTTTCTCCTTTCTCTCCTCTTCCTCCTTGCTTTCTTTTTTCTATTCCTCCCCTCCCTCTTTTTTCCTCCTACTTTCTCTTCCTCTCCTGCCCATCTCTCTATTCCCTCTTTCCCCCTCATTTATTTCTTAGGTTTTTTTTTCTTTTCTAATATTTTCTAAATTCTCTCTAACTACGATGAAAGCCAGTTTCATCATGATTTTTCAAAACTATCTGGTCTTCCACCCCTCCCTAAAATTTGCAGAACAACCTGCCTTATCAGTATCTCTTTCAATTAATGTAATCTTGTTTCTGTTATTTCCACCATATTATTTAATCTGGTGAGCCTCATTACATTTGCAAGTGCATTAAATTGGAGCCTCTCTGGAAGGAGAATGATGATTATCAGCTAATTTAATTATGTTTCTCCATTTGTAGCATTTAATGATGTCTGCCATTGTTGTTGGGGATTCGAACATTGGCTCTAGGTAGAAATTAACTCTGATCCCATGTAAAGTTTGTATTATCAGATAATACTTGACAGCTCATTGAGGTGCATGTTTAGTAATTTTTGAGTCTAATCAAAATTGATTTATATGCAATCAAATTATAGGAATAAAGAAAGAGCTTCAGGAAATTCAGTTGCTGATTATAGTGTTGCCTGGCTCTGAAGTCATTCCAACATGCATCTCCCAGTTTCATACCAACATCTCATCACGGCCTACATGTGTGCAGGGCTTTTGTTTAGAGGAGTTATTTGTAAATTGGATGATATCAGAGCGCTCTTGACTTCCTGGTATGAGTTGGAATGAAGTGTGTTGAGTTCTGTGTCCTGTTTAGTAGATCTTTTCTGGGTGTTCTTTGAATGTACCAAGGCCTGAGCCACTCCAGAAAGCAGGAGAGGTGACCACAGAGGCGGAAGAGCAGGTTTTGCTGACCTGGGTGCTTACATTCCATTAAGACTGGTTCTGTTTTGATGCCTTCCCTATGGGGTTGTGACTTAATTCGGAGCTGTGTGGAGAGGGGCCGGTGAGGGATGGCTCAGTCCGTAAGCACTTGCTGAGCAAGCATGAGAATATGAGTTCAGACCCCAGAACTCATGTAATAATTTGGGCATGGTGGTACATATGTACAACCCCTGTCTGGGGATTAGAGACAGGTGGACACTGGACCCCATTCATTGGTCAGGTTCCACCTTCCCACCCTGCCACCCTATTTCCCCCTCCTTCCTATCCTTCTCCTCAGTCAAAAACTATTTTTCAAAAGTGGTAAGTTAGTGTTGAGTTACAAACAAAACCTTCAACAGTGATAAGAAAGAAGTGTAGAGAACACCACCAAAAAGGTGGAGATGGCGGATGACATCCAGTGCTGGCCAGGCGTTGATGTACAAGAACCTGCACATGTGTGTACACACAGGGTTGTGTACATATGCCATACACATATACCCATATAAAGATATACATAGAACAAAAGTGGGGACAGGATCATTTTCTGGTTTGCTTACCTCTCCTAGGCCTTGATTTCCTTTGATGAAATTAGAAACAGAGAGAGAGAGAGAGAGAGAGAGAGAGAGAGAGAGAGAGAAGAGGAGGGAGAATTAACCCCAATAAAAATCATGTGCCTGAAGCTCATTTCAGCCTTGTGATATGGATATAGGTCAAGGGGAGCATTTGAACTCCCTAGGCTAGTTGTTGGCTGATGATATAGCTCAGTGGTAGAATTCTTGCCTAACACAAGCAAAGCCTGAGGTTTGACATTCAGCATTGCCAAACAAAACAGAACAAAATAAAGCACCCCTCCTAATGGAAACCCCCCCAAAAAAAATCCCTGACATTTTTGATTATGGTAAAGTCCCAAGGCCAAGGGTGAAGGAAGCATTTGGTGTGGTGAGTTGGGAGTGACCTCACCTGGACTGGGCCTGACACTCCTATGACCTGTGATGTATGAAGCCCATCTCCACATGCATAAGGAACATGTTTAAAAAGGCAAAGATGTAAACGTAAGCAGAGTTTACACTTCTGTGAGACCAGAGAGGGAATGAAGATTTGGTGTAAGATGAAGTAAGAGCCAAACTTCAAAAGGCAAAATGTGTACCTTGCTAGGCAGGGATATGCTTGTGCCAAACTCCAACAGGTATGTGTGTTAAGGAGGAATGTCCTCAAAGCATGTAGACACCTTGTAACAATCGAGCATGTTAAAACTAATCACTCTATGATGGGGTCACCCGCTGCCACTTCTTGCATGAGACTGACTCTGAACATCACTGAACGTCAGTACCAGGAATGTTATGATTGCTGTGGCAGTGAGCAGGGTCTCTAGGTGTTCATAAAAAGTATGAGTGGGTCACTGAACATAAATGATTTTTCTGCCTGTACAGGCCAAATGCCTCTACATTCTAGGAAAGGAATCATCTTTGTTGGTTTGTTGTTTGTTTGTTTTTGAGATGAGCAGGTGTGTGGGTCTCCATGCTCACCTTGCAGCCCAGAGAATAGGATTTTAGGAATCTGTCCTTTGTTGTAAACACAGAGCATTTTTTCAAAATTTTGTAGCTTCACAACAAAATGTTGCTGATTTGTGAGTGTTCATTGCAATGAGTCATTCTGGTTTGAGGCCTGTGACTTCTGCTACACTATCAACACTGGATGTTCTCCTGTCAAGCTACTTTGTGACACACAATAGCCTCCATGGAGAGATTTTTTTTTTAATTTATTTTTTATCTTCTTTTGGGAGGGATGTTGCAAGGGCAGAGGGCAGATATGGAGGGACAGGCAGATGAGTGGGATTGGGGTACATGTGTGAAATTCACAAAGAATCAATGAAAAGTTAAAAAAATGTTAATTGACAAACATTGATTTTCTCCTATAACCTGTGTGCATTGCAATAGCAGAAGTGTGGTTTTATGTTTATTGATTGTCTTGACTGGTAGGATGATTGATGCTAGTGTAGAAACATGTAGATCTAAAAAAAATCAGCATTAATTGGCAGGATCAATGAGGGTGGGGAGGGCACGTGAGGCTGAAATGTTCTTAGAAATAAAATAGAAGGAGATGCTCAGAGCTTCTTAGCTGGGAATGACAACTATTTTGTTTTGAAAAAGGAATTCAAATAAACTCAGACTGTTTTCACACTCTCCATATAGCTGAAGCCCTTCTTTACTTCATGCTCCTCCTGTCTCTACCTCCCTTTTCTGGAATAGCAGGTGTACACCACCACACCTGGTTTATGTGGTGCTGAGGATTGAAACCCAGACTTTGTGTGTGCTATGCAAGCAAGCATCCCATCCTGATTCTGATTAAGCTACATGCCCAGAAAATACAATAGTACTACTATCATATTTTATAACTTGTTTATCCATTTCTTTGTCATCACCCTGTATTGTTCTTTTTTAAAAACATATTTCACAGAAAATTACATGGTGCTCTCAGCTTTTGTAAGGCTGTGGCCCCATAACTATCCACAGACTTTTTTGTTGTTAGAGGTAACATTTATTTATATTGAAGCCTAAACCATAGGGGTAACATGATGAGGTTTGCCTTCTGTGTGACAAGCAACTTGGGGCAGATATAGAACGGTCACTCCCCCAGAGCACCCAGAGCATAGGCGTCTTTTACGTGTGTATTACATGCCGAATCTCCATGCCAAACTTGTAATTTCAGAATTAACCAAATTAATAAAAAGTGAATTTTATACATATAATATACATGTGTACCACTTATGATGGATACATAGGTGAATGGTGGATGGATGGATATGGTGCAACACATAGAACTGTGGTGTAAGTGTTCTGAATCTGAACTGGCCCAGGGAAGAGGTAACTTGATCCGCTTGGCATGGCATTCAAAAAGAACACATGTGTGGGACTATGCATATGTCATGCCCATGATGAGGAGAAAGAAACACCATGTTATTCATCTAATTGAGAATGTTTAACGACTTTTTTTATGCTCAGTCTCCCAACAGTTACAAACTCTCAAAGTCAGCCCTGATTTAGGATTTATTGTTAAAAGACTCATTAATGTCACAAATACTTATGGGGGGATGGACTGTCTTCATTTTAAACGACAGGTTGTGCTTTCATTTTGACCCCCAAAACATGTAGATCTAAAAAAAATCAGCATTAATTGGCAGGATCAATGAGGGTGGGGAGGGCATGTGAGGCTGAAATGTTCTTAGAAATAAAATAGAAGGAGATGCTCAGAGCCTCTTAGCTGGGAATGACAACTAGATTTTAATTAACAGCGGGTGAGTTGGGTGGTCAGCCATTTGACATTTAGGTGGATCGCGGAATATTCCTCCCCTCTGAACCACATTTATTTCCAGCTTAATTAGTCCTTCTGAGATGGCCATGTCATTAGCGGCAGCCTTCCCATTTAAGATCCTTTTAAGCGGACCTTTTTAATTTTTTTTCTAGTTTTGATTCGTCTCATTTTTGTACTAGCTTAATGTTATAAAAGACCAGGACTAACTCATTTTAATGACCTTGCCTGCACAAATGCTAATTTTACATTTGGCCTTATTTCTGTAGTCTTAAAAATATATGTGGATATGAAAAAATATATTTTACCTAAGACCATTTCTTTCGGAAGGACAAAAACGCGAAGATTAAACCCCTTGGTGTCATGTGCCTGAAAAATCCCTTGGCTTCTCCTGACAGAAAGATTTTCAAATCCCTCCTTGTTCTAAACTTTTCTGGTTTGACATCTCATTATTTTACCCAGCTACCTCTGCGTCACCTTCACCCAGTTAATTAAGTAACTCATTGAATGTATTATTCAGTCTTGATTCTCCTCTGTGACAGAGAGGGATGGATGTGTCCCTTCACTCCACCCTCCTGCTGCTTTTCCTTGCCTCCTTCCCTTCTGCCCACACCCAAGGAAAGGGAGGAGCATAGCAGCAACATGGCAAAGGGCTGAGTTGTTTAGTAACATCACAACTGTTGTTGTTTTATTATTTCTATTGGTGGTAGAACCCACAGCCGGTGTGTGCTTGACTACTGAATTGTGCTTCCAGCCCTATTCTATCCTTTTTAATGGACTTAACACCTGAAAAAAGATGGAGTTGGCAGTAAGAAGGGGGTGATGAGGGTCACCATGGTGATAACAGCTTTACTATAAGGGAGGTGCTGATTTAAGCATGTCTCTTGCATATCGTACATGCTACTTTCACAGCTGAGGGAGGTAAGTACTGTTCTTTTCCCATTCACAGACCAAAAGGCTATAGATCAGTTGAGTTCATGAACTAGTTCAAGCTGTGTGTAGTTTTGGACATCAAAAATTTAATTTGAGCTCACAATGAGCTGTTTCTTTAACACAATCTCAGAAAGCATCTTATATCTTTCTCTATTTGTGGCAAAGTTTACAGTCTGCAAGTGCAGGGTGGGTAGTTCTTAAATTGACAAAACCAGAAGGAAGATGGGAAGCTATGGGTCCCTTCCATCTTCTGACTGTCACTGCCCAACATTGGAAGAGAAAGTTGTAAACCCTCTGGGCAGGTTGTCCTCACCCTCTAAGGATGTGGTCTTCTGTGAATGGTTGGCCACACACTGATGATTCCCAGCCTGTTTTCATGTACATTAAACTCAAGGAACGGCATGCACAGTCTTGCTGAGTTTGTTTGGATTTGGCTGAGGCAGGGATAGTACTTGGACCTAATGATTTGAATTCAGCCTGGATGTAAATAAGACAAAACATTTAATATGGAAGAAAATAGGAGGTATTTGAGGGAGGTACCCAGGGCACTAGCAGGAATGCAAATGAGAAAAGGTGAGAAAAAGTGTTTACAAAGTCAAAGCCAAGGTAGTTACAACAGAGCCTTGGAAATTGTTGATCTGACAGAGAGTGCGCAGAGAAGCAGCAAACAAAATGGAGAATTAGTAAAAGAGTTAAAAAGGGGGACACCTGTGTGTATGGCGGGTGTGGAATGATAAAAGGACAGACAGAAAAGGAGGGAGAGGACGGGGGGGGGGAGGACACAGAAAGGGAGGGAAGGAGAGAAAAGAAGGGAGGAAGAATTGCAGTTAATGGAGGTTTCAGAGGAGGAAGGAAGACCCTTACCATGAAGATGAAGTAGAAGTATTTTTTTAAGTTAATCCCTCTTGTTTTTAATGAAGCATCTTTTTAGACAGGAATTCTTCAGTGTGAGGGGCAGGTACATAGGCAATGGGTCAAAGTCAGGCTCAGCCATCATATTCTGCACAATATTCCTATCATTTAGCAGGTAGGAGTTGCCAGCTACAAAGTTATAGCTGAGAAGGATCCTGAAACAACAAGAACAACAAAAAATAAGTCCTTATTTTCATGGGCCAAATGGGTGTGAGGACTAAACTGTTAGGGATATCAAGGAAGTTAGAAGACAGGAATGATGAAGAAAGGGTAGAGTACTGAATCTACTCATATCTTTGTATATTGGTGCAAAATTAAGGTTATATTTGGCTACATTGGTATAGATCTTTGTATATTGATACAAAATTAAGGTTAACTCTTTTTAAGGTATTGTACCTATATGATTCTTAAAAATGCAATGTGAAGTTCTGGCCTTTTGATAGCAACTATCACAAACTGTCTAGGATAATTAAGAAATGCAAACTAATAGACATTCAAACTTATCATTTTGTTAGGTACTAGTTTAGTGTATTGAGATGTTTTCTAAGTTAATCAGAATTCAAGTTGCTAAGTGACAAGCAACATTTGTTCATTCAAATATACAGAGATAGATAGTAGTCCTCAAAATCCTCAAGAAATCTGTAGAATATGGTATTTAAAGATGTTGTCTTAATTTAAGATTTTTTTGATATTCAGACATGACAGCTCCTGACAGCAACCCCCATTCTACTCCAAGTAGGTAATGAAAATCAAAGAATCTCCATTTGGAGATGGCTGCATTAGTGACAAGCTTGTCACTGGGCAAGAGAAATCCCTTGATTCCATTGTAGACAGAATGCTGTCCAAAAAGGACAAAACATAGAAGCAGGTAAGACAACACCCTAGCTCTGCCAAGATAGGGTGGGAAAGTCTTTCATAATTCCTGCTTTACAATTAATGGCTGTCAGAGATACTGGGCTAAAAAACTGAAGATAGATGTTCCAATGTTATAGAGAGAAATTGGGGACTGTCCAGGCAGCCAGTTGTCTGTCATTTCTTAGTTTTGGAAGCTGCTTGCTCTGCAATTCCTGTTTATTCAGATTTGTCTACCTTCTTAGGTCTCTGATGTGGTTGAAGACTAGATAGTTGTAGTCTCACAGTTAAATTTTAAGTTGTTTAGGAATTAAAAGGAAGTTCTAGGTCTAAGAAGATGTTTTTAAGTTGGTAGTATAAGTTAGGATGAAAACTGAGTTAGGTATAGAAGTTTAAACTCATTGACATAGATAGATAACAGAATATTCTTATTAGTTGCCAAATATATGTGGACTAAACATTAGTAAAGTGTGTTATGCCTAATAATTTTTATAATGGTTGCCCAATTGTTCTTATTATTTTGGATAGTATTTATTGTTATAAGAAAAACAGCCTTTTATTGGACTAAAAGGGGGAGACATTGGGGGGAAAGATACATTTTAAAATTTAAAAAAAGAGGATAGGAAGGAGAGGGTGGACAAGGTAGAAGGGTGGGACTGGTAGGGTGAGGGGGGCTGTGATTGAGATGTATCTTGAAGAAATAAATAAATGTTGAAAAGAAAAAAAGAACTAGTGCAATAATGAAAACAGATCAATGGGACCCATGAAATGACTCAGTGGATACAGATACCTGCTGCCTAGCATGAGAACCTCGTGACCTAGGACCCATGTAGGAAGGAAAGAAATGACTAGTGATTGCAACATGTAGGGAAGTTGGTGGTGTTCTCAAGGGGATAAAGAAACTTTGGAGTTTCATACAGGCACTGCCCAGTTTTGTTTTGTTTGTTTATTTATTACTTCAATTTATATCTCCATCACAGTCCCTTCCCTCCACACCTTCCAGACCCACCCTTCCACTCTTCCACCCTCTCTCCTTCTCCCACCTATACTACTCCTCCAGTGTGGGGTGCCCTACATATCAACCCCCCTCAGTTCAGTAGTCATAAGGCTAAGAGCTTATTCTTGCACTGGGGGCCTACATGGCAGCTCCACTAGGGCAAAGCATCTCACTAACAAGTAACAAAGTCTACATTCCTGTCCCTTTCAGTCTGTTGGTTGTAGGATAATTATCCTGTACTACATGGCTAATATCCAATTATAAGTGAATAGATGCCATGTGCATCTTTCTGAGTTTGGGTTAGTTCACTCAGGATGAGCTTTTCTAGTTCCATCCATTTGGCTGCAAATTGCATGATATCCTTGTTTCTGATGGCTGAGTAGTATTCCATTGTGTAAATGTACCACGGCTTTTTTGTCCATTTGTCGGTTGAGGGACATCTGGGTTGTTTACAGTTTCTAGCTATTACAAATAAAGATGCTATGAACATAGTTGAGGAGATGCCCTTGTGGTTTGGTGAGGAATCGTTTGGATGTATACACAGGAGTGTTATGACTGAGTCTTGAGGTAGAGCTATTCCAAGTTTTCAAAGATATTGCCAGACTGATTTCCACAGAGGTTGTACAAGTTTTCACTCCCACCAGCAACTGAGGAACATTCTCCAGTCACTACAACCTCAACAACATGTGCTGTCACTTGAGTTTTTGATCTTACCCATTCTGACAGATGTGAGATGAAATTTCAGAGTTGTCTTGAGTTTCATTTCTCTGATATTTAAAGATGCTGAGTATCTTCAAGTGTCTCTCAGCCAGTACAGAGTCCTCTTTGGTGAATTCTCAGTTTAGCTCTGTTCCCCATTTTTTGATTGGATTATTTGGTTTCTTGGTGTTTAATTTCTTGAGTTCTTTATACATTTTGGATATTAGCCCTCTGTGGGATGTGGGGTTGGTAAAGATCTTTTCGCAATATGTAGGTTGCCATTTTGTTTTAATGACAGTTTCCTTTGTCTTACAGAAGCTTTCCAGTTTCTTGAGGTCCCGTTTATTGATCATTGGTCTTAGAACCTGAGCTATTAGTGTTCTATTCAGGAAGTTGTCTCCTGTTCCAATGATTTCGAGGCTTTCCCCCATTTTCTCTTCTATTAGGTTTAATGTATCGGGCTTTATGTTAAGGTCTTTGATCCACTTGGACTTAAGTGTTGTGCACGGTGATAAGTAAGGGTCTTTTTGCATTCTTTTACTTGTTAGTGTCCAGTTGGACCAGCACCATTTGTTGAAAATACTGTCCTTTTTCCATTGTATGGTTTTGGCTTCTTTGTCAATAATTGAGTGGCCACAGGTGTGAGGGTTCATTTCTGGGTCTTCAATTTGATTCCATTGATCTACTGATCTGTTTCTATACCAGTACCATGCTGTTTTTATGACTATTGTTTTTATGACTATTGCTCTGTAGCATAACTTGAAATCTGGAATGGTGATACCTCCAGTGGTATTTTTATTGTGGAGGATTGATTTAGCTATTCTGTTTTTTTTTTTTTTTTGTTATCCCATATGAAGTTGAGAATTGTTCTTTCAAGGTCTGTAAAAAATTGTGTTGGTATTTTTATAGGAATTGTATTGAATCTGTATATTGCTTTTTTGTGGGATGGCCATTTTTATTATGTTGATCCTACCTATTCATGAGCATGGGAGATGGTTCCATCTTCTGGTGTCTTCTTCAATTTTTTTCTTCAAGGTTTTGAATTTCTTGTCATACAGGTCCTTCACTTCTTTGGTTAGAGTTACCCCAGGTATTTTATATTGTTTGTGGCTATTGTGAAGGGTGTTGTTTCCTTGATTTCTTTCTCAGCCCATTTATCTTTTGTATAGAGAAGGACTACTGATTTTTTAAAAAAATTAATTTTGTATCCAGCCACCTTGCTGAAGGTGTTTATCAGTTGTAGGAGTTATCTGGTGAAATTTGGGGGATCACTTATGTATACTATCATATCATCTGTAGATAGGGATACTTTGAATTCTTCTTTTCCAATTTGTATCCCATTGATCTTCTTTAGTTGTCTTATTGCTTTAGCTAGAACTTCAAGCACTATGTTGAAGAAATATGGGGAGAGTGCACATCCTTGCCTTTCCCTGATTTCAGGGGAAAAGCTTTAAGTTTCTCTCCATTTAATTTGATGTTGTTTACTGGCTTGCTGTATATCACCTTTATTATTTCTAGGTATGATCCTTGTATGCCAGCTCTCTCCAGGACTTTCAGCATGAAGGGGTGTTGGATTTTGTCAAATGCTTTTTCAGAATCTTGTGAGATGATTATGTGTTTTTTTTTTCCTTCAGGTGGTTTATATGGTGGGTTACTTTGGTAGATTTTCATATGTTGAACCATCCCTGCATTCCTGGGATGATACTTACTTGATCATAGTGTATGGTACTTTTGATGTGTTCTTGGTTCTGGTTTGCAAGTATTTTATTGAGTATTTTTGTGGCCATGTTCATGAGGAAAATTGGTCTTAAATTCTCTTTCTTTGTTGGGTCGTTGTGTGGTTTAGGAATCAGGGTGACTGTGGCCTCATAAAATCAGTTTGGCAGTGTTCCTTCTGTTTCTATTTTATAGAAGAGTTTGAAGAGTATTGGTATTAGCTCTTCTTTGAAGGTCTGGTAGAATTCTGTGCTGAAACCATCTGGTCTAGTGCTTTCTTTTGGTTGGGACATTTTAATGACTGCTTCTATTTCCTTAGGAATTATAGAACTTTTAATTTGTTAATCTGATTTTATTTAACTTTGGTAGGTGGAATCTATCAAGAAAATTGTCCATTTTGCTTAGGTTTTCAAATTTTGTGGAGTACAGTTTTTTGAAGTAAGACCTAAAGATTATTTGGATTTCCTTGAAGTCTGTTGTTACGTCTCCATTTTCATTTCTGATTGTGTTAATTTAGGTATTTTCCCTCTGTTTTTTAGTTAGTTTGGCTAAGAGTTTGTCTGTTTTGTTGATTTTTTTTTTCTCAAAGAACCATCTCTTGGTTTCATTGATTCTCTGTATTGTTCAATTGGTGTCTAAGTTGTTGATTTCAGCCCTGAGTTTGATGATTTCTTGATGATGGCTCCTCTTGGGAGTGTTTACTTCTTTTTTTTCTGCTGTTAAGTTGCTAATATGAGCTGTCACAATTTTCTTTTTGAAGGCACTTAGTGCTATGAACTTTTCTCATAGCACTGCTTTCATTGTGTCCCACAGGTTTGGGTATGTTGTGCCTTCATTTTCATTGGATTTTAGGAAGTCTTTCATTTGCTTCTTTACTTCTTCCTTGACCCAGTAGTCATTGGGTAGAAAGTTCTTCAGTGAATGTGTAGGGTTTTTGTTATTTCTGTTGTTGTTGAAGTCCAGCTTTAATCCATGGTGGTGTGATAAGATATAAGGGGTTATTTCTTATATCTCTTGAGGTTTTCTTTGTGCCTGACTACATGGTCAATTTTTGGAGAGAGTTCCATGAGTTTCTGAAAAGAAGATATATTCTTTTGTGTTTGGATGAAACATTCTGTAGATATCTGTTAGGTCCATTTGGTTAATGGCCTCTGTTAGTCTCATTATTTCTCTGTTTGGTTTCTGTCTCAATGTCCTGTCCATTGGTTTGAGTGGGGTGTTGAAGTCTCCCATTATTAGCGTGTAGGGATTGATGTGTGGTTTAAGCTTTAGAAAGGTTTCTTTTACAAATGTGGGTGCCCTTGTATTTGGGGCATAGTATTGAAATGTTATCTTACTGACTTTTTCCTTTGACTAGTATATAGTGGCCTTCCCTATTTTTTGATTAATTTTTGTTGCAAGTCTATTTAATTTGATATTACGATGGCTACTCCAGTTTGCTTCCTGGGACTTTTTACTTGGAAAACCTTTTCCCAGCCCTTTACTCTGGGTAGTGTCTATCTTTGTTAGTGAGGTGTGTTTCTTGTATGCAGCAAAATGCTGGGTCTTGTTTATGGATCCATTCTGTAAGCTTATGTCTTTTTGGTGAGTTGAGCCATTGATGTTGAGAAATATTAATGACAATAAGTTATGTCCTGTTATTTTTAAAAATAATTTATTTTTTATTTCTTCAAGTTACATCTCAATCACAATCCCCTCCCTACTCCCCCCTCCAGTCCCACCCTTCCACCCTCTTCCCCCTCAACCCCCCCATCCTCTTCCCCCCTTTTTTTTAGTTTAAGGTATTTCTTTTTCCCCCCAACAGCTCTCCCTTTCAGCCCAGCAAATGTTTCTTTCTCTTATAACTATAAATACAATACAAAACAACAGAAATAAATCGGCCACAATTATGAGAGGTATATGGCTTAGCATACATTCCCAATGTCCAGTCCATATGTATTTGGCACCTGACTTTAACATTTCACTATCTAACCATCTCCATGAGTTTAAAGTTCTATATCTAACTCAGCTTACATACTAACTTGCCTCACAATTTAAAAAATATCTTCTTAGATCCAGAACACCCTCTTGATTCCTAAAAAACTCAAAATTTAATTATGATACTCTAGCTATCTATTCTTCAACCACCTCAGAGACCTGAGAGGGATAAATATATCTGATTATATAGGAAGTGCAGGGCCTGCAGCTTCCAAAACTAAGAAATGACATACCAGTGGCTGCCTGGACAGTTCCCATTTTCTCGCCATACATTACAGCATCAATCTTCAGCTGTTTGGCCCCATTTCTCTGACAGACATTGAATATAGAGCAGGAATTATGAAGGACTTACCTACCCTGTCTTGGCAGAGCTAGGCTGTCGACTTACCTGCTTCCAAGTTTTGTCCTTTTTGGACAGCAGTCTGTCTACAGTTGAGCTAGGGGTTTTTTTCTTGCCAAGAGAAGGCTTACCAATTGAACCATCTCCAACTGGAGATTCTTCGATGCTCATCTTCTACTTGGAGTAGAATAGGGGGTGCTGTCAAAAGCTGGCATGTCTCGATTATCAAAAAATCTTAAATTAAGAAAACATCTTTGAATGCCATATTCTGCAGATCTTTTGAGGTTTTTGAAGATGCCCTATCTATTTCTTATATTTAGATAAGCAAATGTTGCTTTTCTCTTAGCAACTTGATTTCTGAGTAGCTTAAAAAATGACTGTGATAGACTGTCATAGTAACTAACAAAATGACACGCTTGCATGACTATTAGTTTCTATTTCTTAATTATCCTAAACAGTTTATGACAGCTGGTAGCAAGATGCCAAAACTTTACATTTCATTTTTAAGCATTAATAGGTACAATACCTTTAAGAAGTGTTACCCCTAATTTTGTATCAATATACAGAGATCAATACCTATGTAGCCCAATACAATCTTAATTTTCCATCAATATACAAGGGTCAATACCATTGTGGCCAAATATAATCTTAATTTTGTATCATTATATAAAGATTAATATGTTATTTTTATGTAGGTGATGGTTGTGTGTTTGTGTGTTTCTTTCAGTTTAGCTACAGTGGAGTTTTTTGTTGTTGTTGTTTTCTGTGTTTCCTTGGGTGTAGTTTCTTCTCTGGGTTGGAATTTTCCTTCTAAGATCTTCTGAAGAGCTGGATTTGTGGATAGATGTTTAAATTTGGTATTGTCATGAAATATCTTGTTTTCTCCATCACTTTCTATGGTGATAGAAAGTTTTGCTGGGTATAGTAGTCTAGGCTGGCACCTATGTTCTCTTAGGGCTTATAGGACATCTGCCCAGGGTCTTTCTGGTTTTTGCCATTTCTGAGGGTAAGTCAGATGTCATTCTGACGGGTCTGACATTATATGTTACTTGACCTTTTTCTCTTACAGATTTTAATATTCTTTCTTTGTTCTATACATTTTGAGTTTCCATTATTATGTGGTGAGAGGAGTTTCTTCTGGTCTAATCTATTTGGTGTTCTGTACACCTCTTGGAATTTTATCGGCATCTCTTTCTTTTGGTTTGGGAAATCTGCTTCTATGATTTTGTTGAAAATGTTTCCTGGACCTTGGAGTCAGTCTTCTCTTTCCTCTATGCGTATAACTCTTAGGTTCTCTATTTTCATTGAGTCCTTGATTTCTTGGATGTTGTGGGTGAGGAATTTTTTAGGTTTCTCGTTTTCTTTGGTTGTTGTACTGATTTCTTCAATTGAATTTTCCATGTCTGAGATTCTTTCTTCCATCCCTTGTATCCTATTTGTGATACTCATGTCTGTAGTTCCTGTTCTCTTTCCTTGGTTTTCCACATACAGGATTGTCTCTGCTTGTGTTTTCTTTATTGTTTCCATTTCCAATTTCAAGTCTTGAACTGTTTTGTACATTTCTTGCTCCAATTTTGTTGTCTTTGCCTGAAAATATTTTATAGCCTTGTCTCTTTCCCACTCTTGTGTGAGTGAGTTAGCTTGGAGGTCTCTAATGAAATTCTTCATTGGTTTCATTTGTAAAATGGTGATTTCTTTAATTCCTTTCAGGGATTTATTTTATTCTTGTAAGACCACTATCATTTTCCAAAGTGTAGATTTGTCATCATTTTCATGTGTTTTCAGCTGTGGGGAGATTATCAGGGCTTGCTGTACTAGCATAGCTGAATTTTGTTGGAGTCATATTTCCCTGACTTTTGTCAGTTCTGTTCTTTCAGTGGCTTTTAGCCATCTGGTTTTCCTTAGCTGTCTGTTCCTGGTGGCTTCTGGACTTGGTGCCAAGGAAGGAGCTTGGGTGTAGAAGCCATATTATCTTTGTGATCTGTAGCTCTCTACAGGCTGGATAGGGCCTCGTGTTGGGGGCTGGTTCTCAGTGGGCCTCCCACAGCTCACCCCTTCCTGTTGTGTCCCAACTGGGTACTCAGGTTAGGGGTTGGGGTGAGATGTGTTATTCCCACCTGCAAGTTCCTGAGATCCAGCTGGTCTGCTTAGTAATGTTGGTGGGGGTCGGCAGGACACAGATTGTAGGTTAGCACTGCAGTTCCTCTGCAGCTTATGCATCAGGACTGAGATCGTGGACCTCCAAAGCTGCTCTCAGGTTCAACATGTGCCTTACAGCCAGAAGCACTGTGATCTGGTACAGCCATCCAGGCCATGAGGAATGGTCTGGGGTTGTTTCACTGCTCCAGAGTGAGAGCTTTCTGTGTAGTAGCCCAGGTGTTCAGCTAAGGGCAACTCAGGTGCCAGCAGGGAGTTCTGATGTGGAGTTCATACCCTGTCCACAGTGCTTGGATTCAGAGAAGCTCAGCTGCCTTTTTCCAGCCAGAATCACTGTGCTCTAATCCAGCCTGCCTGAGCCGGGAGGCTTCTGGCAGTTTCCCTGTAGCTAGGGCATCAGGACTGTGGTCAGGATCCTGGTCTTGGTCCTCCCAGTCAGTTCTCAGGGGGATCCCAATTTCAACCTGTGCCTCTCAGTCCCACTCACTGGGACAGCACTCAATGGTCCAGAACTTCTTTGCTTCTCCAGACTGAGATCTAGATGCTGTATAGACTGAGGTTGTAGACTGAATGCCCTATCAAAGTGGGCACAGCAGGGAGTTCCAATATGGAGTTCACAAGGTGTCTACAGCACTTGGACTCAGGGGGGAAGCTCAACCACCTTTTCCGTGCCAGAAGTGCTGTGTTCCAGAACAACTTGTCTGGGTTGGTGGGGCTTCTAATACTTTCCCTGTAGCTAGGGTGTCAGGACTATTGTTATGTTCCTCCCAAGCTACTCTCCGGAAGGGGGTCTCAGGATCAACATGTGCCCCTTTGTCAGAAGCTCTGTGTTCCGGTGCAGCCCACTTGTGGGGGCAACATGCAATGGTCCAGAACTGCTTTACTGCTCTGGGCAGAGAACTAGAAGCTGTGGACTGAGGCTGTAGATTGAGTGCCCTGCCAAAGTGTGCACAGGCAGGGAGTTCCAATATGGAGTTCACAGGCGTCTACAGCACTTGAACTCAGGGGAAGGTCAGTTGCTTTTCCTGCCAAAACGCTATGTTCCAGAAGCACCACTGTCTGGATCAGTGGGGCTTCTAACAGTTTCCCTCTAGCTAGAGTGTCAGGATTGAGGTTATGGTCCTCCCAACCTAATCTCAGGTGAGTCTCAGGGTCAACCTGTCCCTCTCAGACTGGAGCTCTGTGAACCAGCACAATCTTGTTGCTTGGGCTGCACACAGTGGTCCATCTCGGCTGAGATGTAGATGCTTACCCTGAGTGCTCAGCTGAGGGGCCAGGTGAGGGGGGTCAGAGGGCTCCAATATGTGTTCTATATCCTGTCCACAGTGTGCTTGGACTCAGGAAAGCTCAGTACCTGTTAGCTTGATCCCCCAGCTACTGGTCAGCCAGATGCTGCCCTGTTGCAACTCCTAGGGAGAATCACCCTCAGTCTTACTGTAGTGGCTCCAGTGGTCTTCTTTTGGGTGCCAATGCCTACATGGGAGCTTCAGACTCAGGAACGTGAGGAGGGCCTCTGTTTGGAGGTCAAAGCCACCAACAGTTGGCATCCTGAAAAGATCCAATCTGTCAGCTCTTCCACTGTGATGGGAAGTGCTCAGTCTCCCATGTCTGGCATTTCTGTTATTCCATTGTCTATATATCTAGTACTGAGTTCTTTATGGTCCCTGTCTTTGCTGGGCATGCCCAGATAGACTTGCATCTCTCAAACTGTCGTTTGTCAGGAGTATTTCTGTGGTGGTCCAGTCAGTCTTCCTGACAATCAGAATGTGTCCCAGCTTATTGCTGCCATCTTGCTGCATGGTTTGAGTGATAAATGGATAAGGATGTGATAGGTACACCATTTGAGTATCTGGAAAGATAGGAATCTTTCCTGAACCTTCATGTATCCCTCCCTGAAGGGAAGATATTAATGACATACACAGAGTAGCTTTTCCATAGACCAAAGTCAGTACACAGAGGACATCACTGGTCTAGGATATGCAGCATCCACTAAATATAAAAACAAGAAACAAGAATAGATCTGGGACCTCCTGGCTCCTTCAGTATTTAGTGTGGACCCTAATCTTGTTAGCATCTAGAATCATAGAAAAGATAAATCTCTGGGGAGAGGAAGTTTCTACATTTAGCTAACAGAATTGGAAGGACCCACTGTAGTGGGTGGCACCACCCCCTAGGCTGTGCCAATTCATCCTGGTCTGAATATAAATAAGAAAGTGAAGTGAGCACCAGAATTCATCTCTGTCTGCTTTGTGGCTGTGGATACAATATGACCAGGCACTACATGCTCCTACTTCCTTGTCTTTCCCCATGATAGATGGTATTCTCCAACTGTGAGCAAAAATGAAACCTTTCTTACTTAAGTTGTCATAGCAAGAAGAGAAGTCCCTAGTACAGACCTGTTTTTCTGAATATAATAAGGAGAGAAAAAATATTGGGACTGGATGGAGAAATTAAAAAGACAATATAAACAACATGGAAATCATGTGACTATTTGGAAGCAATAGTTTATGGAATGGTACTCATATTTTAAAAATGATTTATTTTATTTTTTTAATTATTTGTGTATATGTCTGTATGTTTTTATGTGCATGTGAGTGTAGTGTCCATGGAGTCCAGAAGAGGGCATTCAATCCTGAAGCAGAGCTCAAATAGTTGTGGATGTTGGGAATGGAACTGGGTTCCAAGTACTGATGCCAACTCCCTGATATTGTTATTAGAATGTTACATTAAAGCCTAAGTACATACAAGATTTATCCTTGAACACAAATTCCTTCAAGGAGACAGATGTAAATCCCTCACCACTGTTGGTATGTTTTAGTGGAGCAGAAAGGACAAGTTGGGGTGACTGGATGGTCTGGCATAGATGCTGTGCTTGAAGGACTGTTGTTGGCCACCTTCTCCCATAATACCCTGCAAAAGCTCCACTTTATCTATGGCAGCTGCCTGGCCTCCTGAGCCTGGGACTTGACTGTGTGAGTTTAAGTGGCCACCATCCTGCAACCTTGAAGGGTGACTTCAGCTGATCTTACCAGGTGTGGGTCTCCTCATTAAATTTGCTATTACTGAACCCCCTCGGCTCCCTTAATACCTGCTAGTCTCAGACAAGGGAAGAGGATCATCAGAGTTTGTATTCAGGGCGAAGATGGGAGCTAGTAAGCTTTCAGAAAAAGGTAAGGGCTTTCTTTATGTCTCTCCTGGCTCTGGTGAAAGTTCAAAGAAAGGGAGAACAAGAGTAGAAGAAAGTTGGGGTACAGAATCTTCATTGGCACTGGGATCCTTTCACTCTGAGCATGCTTTTCTCTATGCTTGGGAGAAAAGGACACTGGCTGCATTCCTGAGTAGTCTACAAATCCCTGTGCTCGTAGGGTATAAGGAAAATATGCAAGGGATCCAAGATTGACAGCTATACTGTGGCATGTGGTCAAGAAGCAGCCATTGTCTGTAGGTGGCAGGAAGTTGGCATTTGTTGTAAAGTTGATGGCATGTTCTTGCCAGTTCTTTTTCAAAAATTATGTTTTAAAGAAAATTTGTGTTTATTTGTCTTCCCCAACGTTCTTAGAAACCTGCACACATTCAAGGTTGTGTGGACTGAGCTAAAATTCACATTTGAGTGACCTCTCTGCTTGCCTCCTTTGTGTCCATGTGAAGATCTTTTGTATCCAGCTTTGGACAATGCTTAAGAATTTAAAGCATCCACTTAAAAACAATTTTATGAAGCTAGGTATGGTGGCACATACCTTACATTGTGGCACAAAGGAAATAGGGGCAGGAAGCTTTTGAGTTTGATGCTAGCTTGGTCTACATCGTAAGACCATGTCTCAATAAACAATAATGACAATGATGATTATGGTGATGAGGATGATGATGATGGCACCAGGTTTCCAGTGTGCTATGCTACTATTTCAGGACAATGAGTGCAAGGGCAGGAAGAGTAGCTAAGTCCATGCTGCTCACGGCACAAAGATGAGGATCTGAGCTGAAGACTCTAGTACACAAAACATAAGGCAGGAGTGGAGTTGCATGCCTGTAATCCACTACAGGGGAGGATCTCTGGGCTCAACTTACTAGCTAGTTTAATCAAACTGGTGAGCTCCAGGTTCAACAAGAGACTCAGTCTTGGAAAGTAAGGAGGAGAGCGACCAAAGACACACCACATATGCTTCTGACCTGTACATTCATGTGCACACAAACAGTAACACATACACACAGTAAGACGAAAAGGAAGAAAAGGAAAAGAAAAGATGAGGATGGTGTGCACTGGGAATCAGAGTAGCAGAGTCTCCAGCCCTGGAGCTGAGGGCAGAGCTCTTGCCTCCAAAGTGAGTGATGTGCAAGACCCCAGTTAGTGCTTTAACGCTGCAAAGAACTGAAATCAAGGAAAGCTTCAAACAAACAAACATCAATCAATCAGTCACTGGCTTTTGAGCCAAACCAGCCAGATTCAGGTTGAAGACGCAGTGTTCGTTAGCTTTTTGACCCTGGGTCAGAGATGTCAACTCTATGAATTTGCTTCTTCTAAAGAGCACAGAGCCATGTAGCCCCTTATAGGATTAAGATCTTCTGGGCAGTTGTCCTTTCATATCTCTGGGTACTACAACCACAGAACCGAAATATTTGGAGAACAAAAGGCATTTGGCTGAACATGTACAGCTTTAATTTTCCTCTATCATTTTCCTAAACAATATTACATAGCAATCGTATTGTCATAGAGCTTCCCTATGTTAGGCATTGCAATGTAGAGTTGTGTAGGAGCACACACCTCCACATTCCCAGGGATTAGCACAGAACTGTGGACACGACAGAGTTTCTGGGCTTATTGCATAAGGCTTCATGATTGGGGCAGGTCACCATTTGTTTTCTATGATTTTTTTTAATCTTATTTCACTTCAAATGTTGATTGTGTGGATGTTTGTCCTTGTATGTCTGCATATGCCTCATGTGTACCAGTGTACAGGCACCTTCATTCCCAGGACAATATATAGGTGTGCGGTGTTTAGGACCTCTCAGGGATGCCCTTGATTTCTGTCATTTTGTGTCAGCATAAAAATGACTCTTTCCTTGGGAGGCAGGCTTGCTAAAGTACAGGAGAAAGCAACCAAAGCTTTCAGGAAAGTATCTTGAATTCTCTTCTTGCATCTCTGTGCAAAAGCCCCATTCTGCAAGTACATATAGCACTTGTGGAAAGGGTGAAAAGGTAGGGAAATGCAATTTTCCTAAACTGTCTGTTTTGTGGTATGTCTTTCTAGTGCTCAACTGAGAAGGAGATGATTTGTTTTTTTGTGGATTGAGTTATTGCAGACACTCATGGCATGGGGGCAGCATTGGTCCGCATCTGTCTTCCCTGCTTTACTTTCCCGTGAGGGCTCAGTTATCTCTGTGGTGGGTCCTCGGCTCACCTGTGGGGATCAGAACTTCATAGCCTATGTGTTGAAATGTATATATTTGTTGTGGTTAAAAACCAAAAGGCAACACTGTGATGCATTCCTAGCACATCAGCTTGTAACTCCATGTTGTAAAAGTTGGGAGACAGAAGAAACTGGCCGCCTCTGTGGGATTTGTTTATGTGTTTGTGGAAATGTGTGGCATGTGAGTGACATCAGAGTTTGATATCAGCTGTCTTTCTCTGTTGTTTACTGTGTGTGTGTGTGTTTCTTAAATCAGAATATAAGGCGTTATTATGCAGTTTTGAACAAAGTGTGTTTCAGTAGATTCTCTTTCCCCTTTATCTCTCCATCCCCTGAGTTTACTGTGGGACCAGGACTTTGGCTCCAGTGGCCCCAGAGTCTCCCATGAAGCCTAGATGTTGATTTCACGCCTTTTTTTTGAGACAGGGTCTCCCACTGAACCTGGAGCTTGCTGTTTGAGCTAGACTGACTGGCCATGGAGCTCTAGTGAGTTGTCTCATCCAACCTCAGCCCACTGCTAAGCATACAGATGGCCTCCCAAACGTCTGACTTTTTATATACATATTGGGGATCTGAACTCAGGTCTTCATGTCAAGCGATCTGCCTATGGAGCCATCCTCTACCCCTGGAATCACTTTTATTATACTAGTTTATTGAATGTTGATCTATCAATTGGCAAACACTCTTCAAGTGGTATCATGTTAACAATATCTATTCCAGTATAGCAAAAACATCTGGAGGTATCACCATCCTTGATTTCAAGCTATGCTACAGAGCAATAGTAATAAAAACAGCATGGTACTGGCATAGAAACAGACCAGTTGATTAATGGAATCAAATTGAAGACTCAGAAATAAACCCACACACCTGTGGTCACTTATTTGACAAAGAGGCCAAAGCTGTACAGTGGAAGAAGGACAGCATCTTCAACAAATGGTGCTGGTCCAACTGGATGTCCTCTTGTAAAAGAATGTAAATTGACCCATACTTTTCACCTTGCACAAAACTTAAGTCCAAGTGGATCAAAGACCTTAACATAAAACCCGACACACTAAATCTAATAGAAGAGAAAGTGGGGGGAAAGCCTTGAACTCACTGGCACAGGTGACAACTTCCTGAACAGAACACCAATAGCTCAGGACCTGAGACCTGATTGTTGAATCAATAAATGCGACCTCATGAAATTGAAAGCTTCTGTAAGGCAAAGAAAACTGTCATTCAAACAAAATGGCAATCTACAGATTGGGAAAAGATCTTTATCAACCCCACATTTGAGGGCTAATATCCATAATTTATAAAGAACTCAAGAAATTAAACACCAAGACACCAAAGAACCCTATCAAAAATGGGGAACAGAGCTAAACTGAGAATTCACAAAGGAGGAATCTCTAATGACCAAGAGACACTTGAAGAAATGTTCAACATCCTTAATCATCAGAGAAATGCAACTCAAGACGACTCTGAGATTCCATCTCACACTTGTCAGAATGGCTAAGATCAAAAACTCAAATGACAGCACGTGCTGGCAAGATTGTGGAGAAAGGGAAAAACTCCTTCATTGATGGTGGGAGTGCAAGCTTGTACCACCTCTGTGGAAATCAGTCTGGTGATATCTTAAAAAACTTGTAATAGCTCTACCTCAAGACCCAACCATACCACTTCTGAGTATACAGCCAAATGATTCCTCACCAAACCACAAAGACATCTCCTCATGTATGTTCATAGCAGCTTTATTTGTAATAGCTAGAAATTGGAAACAACTCAGATGTCCGTCAATTGAAGACTGGATAAAAACAAAAACAAAAACAAAAACAGAAACAGTGGTACATCTACACAATGGAATACTACTCAGCTATCAGAAACAAGGAAATCATGCAATTTGCAGCCAAATGGCTGGAACTAGAACAGCTCATCCTGAGTGAGCTAACCCAAACTCAGAAAGATGCACATGGCATCTATTCACTTATATATAATTGGATGTTAGCCATGTAGTACAGGATAACTATCCTACAACCAACACAGCATAAGGAACAGGAACATAGACCTTGTTACCTGTTAGTGGGACACTTTGCCCTAATAGAGCTGCCATATAGGCCCCCAGTGCAAGAGGAAGCTCTTAACATTCATATGACTGTTGAACTGAGGGGAGCTGATATGTAGGGGCACCCCACTCTGGAGGAGTAGGATAGGTGGGAGATAGGGGAAGGGGTTGGAGAGAGGATACTATGATGGAGATGTAACTTGAAGTAATAAATAAACAACAAAAGATCTATTCCAGAGTACAAAATGTGCAGAAAAAGAGACCTTTACATTTCCACATCTCTTCTTGTTTACTGTGAGCAGGGAGGGTAGCTGTAATAGTGGCTACGTCAACCACACAAACTGCTTAAGAGTAGATCACGGAATTCACATTTCCTGCCCTGAAAGGCCGGTGACTGAATCTTATGCAAAATGCGGCTACCCATTTCCTACCAAGAAATAAAATACTAATCCAAGGGCCTAAGGGGCAGAAAATATTACTTTCCAAGAAATTAGGGCCTAAGTCTGTGGTCTAAGTCTGAGGGAGGCCTAAGGGACCATTTCAGGTAGTGGTTTGCAAGGACAGTGGGGTAGTAACCAGGAGTCACTACTTAGAGACCACTGGCTCAGCTCAGAATACTGAACAGGAAGTCTAAGCATGCTAATTTCTTCTTTTAAAAAATTCTTTGCACCATCACAGTTGACCTTCAGCTGTTTGCTTCCTTTTTTAATTTGTATAAATCTTACTCTGACAGTTGGGTGTCTCTCTGGCATGTCTAATTCCTAAGAGGAAATTAAATATTGAATTAAATGGTTGTGTTGAGTCCTTGCAGCTTTGGGTTCTTACCAGGAAGTTGGTTCAGTGGGTATTGATTAGAAGCCCCCATCAGCACATTTCAGAGGATAGTAATGTCATTTTAGAAACTGCATCTGATGTGGCCTCCATGGTTCCATTTAAGAGACTGAATGACAATGGCTTGGAAGAATTAAAGAAGTCTTACCCATCTTACTTAAGTTTAAATATCATGATAAAATCATTTTAGGGGTGGGGAGATGACTTAGTAGGGAAGAGCAGTTGCATGAGAAATTTGGAACTTGAATTTGGATACCCAGTAGCTGTATAAAATGCCAGCTATGGTTGTGTGAGCCCACAGCTCCAGAGCTGTAGTGGGGTATGGAGGCAAAGGGTGACAAGGGGTCAAGACATGATGGGGACTGAGACAGTAGAGTCTCTGAGGATTGCTAATTGCCAGCCTAGCTCCAGCTTCAGTGAGAGGTCCTGTCTCAAGTGAATAATGTAGAACAGGACAAGAGCAGAATGCCTGTCATTCCCCTTTGGCCTCTGAAAGAACAAGTGTGGGTGTGTGCACCTGTACAAACACAGGCATGCATTGCATATTTGTAAATTCTTTAATATGCATGAGAATACTTAATGAATATATATACTCAAATTAGAAATCCCAATTATGACAATGAACATAGTGCACTCCTAACTACCTGATAGCACTTACATGCTTTCTCTCACTAAGGCTCATGCCTGCCTTAGGGCTCCGTCTGTCATTCACTGTTTCTGTGGAAAGTGAGATTCCACCTTGCAAAGGCCCATGGCCCCTAAACAAGTAGTAAAGGCAGGCAGTGAAGCAAGCTGGCCTTGTTCCCAGGGTTTCTCCCTTGAGTATTTTGATCCACAAGCAGAGGTGAGATTAAAATGCACGCTCTAGCTATTGGATGGAGTTTTTTCATCATCTCTGTGCTTACAAATGTTTGTCGTGCCAAGTTTCCTCAAGGAGCTGGTAGGCTATGTCTTCCTCCTACATGTGAGTGCTTCCTGTAACCAATGTGGGCAGTGACTATGCACATATAAAGGTTTTCAAATGTCAGAGACCCTGCACATGTACCTGGGACCCCAGAAAGGATTGAAAAGGCTTCCTGTTCTAGCTTCTCCCGTGATCGCCCTTGAAGTAGGGCAGCACACCAAGTCAATACCTTTCCTGTCTAAGCCTCCTCAGAACGAAGACCTGACTTGAGTGGGAGCAGGAGACGTAGGCACAGTCCCATGCTGGTAGTGGATGATCTAGGAAAAGATGGGGTCGTTTATGATGTAAATATATTGTATACATGTGTGAAGTGCTCAAAGAATAAATAAAACATACATTTGAAATGTCAAGGCAGGTTTTGACTAAAAGTCAGGTTAGCAATATTTGCGTGAGTCCCAGGAAGTTACAATTAACACAGTCTCAGACGTCAGTCATGCTTCATTGTTCCCTTGGGGTTCTCGTTTGTAGTTTCTCTCTTAAATAGATATTATCTCTGTGTAGGCAATCTTTACAGTGATTTTATTTTTTAAAGACAGGGTCTCACTATGTAGTGCTAGATGGCCTGGAACTTACTTTGTAGACCAGGCTGGCCTCAGACCCATACAAATCTGCCTGAGATTCAAGACATGCGTCACCACACCCAGCTCTCACAGTAGAATTTGCTAGTTGTTTGTGTCAATTATCTTAAACACCCAGCCTGGGAAAGACCACAATGAGATTTTAGAGGGAGGGCCCTTCCCATGTGCCCTTTAAGTTTCCCTGTCTCTCTCTTCCTCTTAACCCACTGTGGTGAAGACTCAAGAGAAAAGCACCATGCTTCCCCTTACTCTCAGGTGGGGAGAGGTGGGCATCTTTCACATGGGGAGGTGGGCATCTTCTCAGAGAGGCCCTCTTGTCTGATGAGTCCCTCTGTGGCTGGGTGGAAAGCTACCCCCCTTCTCTATCATCAGTCTGTTTCTGAGTCAAATGCACTAAACTTCAATTTGGTAATTGCATCTTCAGATCCTTTAATGAAGGTGTTTATCAACATATAAATAATTGCTGGGTAATTTTGTATTTGCCAACTGCATCCTGCTGGAAAGGTAGGAGCTCCCCACACATACTTGTAGAAGTCTGGAATGTCAAGGGCAGCAGCTCAGAGCAGTCTCCTAATCCTAGTTCACCTGGATTCCCTCTCTGCCCAGCCTCCTTTACCACTGTGTTTCTCCAGCTATTCTAACTCACTGTTTTGATTCTGTGACAGTGATAGGTACAGTCCTACAGGGGAATATGTGGGTGGGAGCTGCAGGGAACATGGGGTGAAGTCACCCCCTCACTGATTTATTTCCTCCTCTAGATAATATCCCCTTGAACCCGTTCACCCCAGGCACACAGCCCTGAGGGCTTCTTTCTGTATTTTATGTGTTCATGTGTGTATGTGTCTGTGCATGTACACATATGGATATACGTGTGTACATTTGTGTATATATGTATATTCTGGTGTGCATGTGTGTGTGTACATGTGAATGCTTGCAAGTGTGCATGTGTGTGTATATGTGAATGCTTGCATGTGTGTGTAATCGTGTGTGTGTGCGCACCTGTGTGCATGTATATAGGGGTGTGTGTGTGACTTTGTATATATACGAAGGTACAACTTGGGAGGGTCAATTCTCTCCATTTGCAGTTTGAGTCCTAGTTCAGGTAACAAGACTTGGTAGCAAGAGTCTTCACTTATTGACTCATCTCATAGGCTTTGCCTTTCTTGTTTTGACAGTGTCTTTCACTGGCCTCACTGACCAGGATAGAACGCTGGACACTGCAGTCCGTCATTGCTGCTTTGCCTCCTTAGCCTTGTGATTACAAATGTGCAGGAGCCATCGTGTCCAGCATTTTAAGTAGGATCTGAGGGATTGAACTCAAATGAGTGGGCTATCACCCCAACCTCTCCTCCCTAATATTTTGTCTGAGTTATGCAATTGTCCCCATTCATGAGGGAGAGCTGCGGATCATCACAGTGGCTAAAATCTAAAATGCAAAACAGAACACCTACCTTAGCCTCCCCACTAAGAATGCTGTATGCCTGGAGTGCCCTCTGGAGCCTGCAGACTGGGAGAGAGGATGGACTAGATGCTGGAGCCCAGTATAGAAGAGTAGAGATAGCTGTGAACTAGCCTTCCCTGGGTCCTGGTGTTATTCTGTTGCTGTTTGGCACATGGGCTCCTGGAGAGAGCTGGCAACCAACAGCCCTTCAAGAAGTATTCTTAAAAGCTGTGCAGAAATCATTCACCTCCTATAGAAACAAGTGTGATTTACATCTAATATGGGTAATTACTTTTACAGTTAATTAAAAGCACTGTCATTAAGCCCCCGCTGAGGCATCAATGCATATCTATTATTTGCTGAAGGACCCCGGGTTTGAGCTCACCTTCATCTGTGCTCCCACCCAGGAGCAGCCTCCTCCCGGGGACCAGATCCCTTGTGCTCAACCATCAGCCACCACCTTGGATGAAGCCCTCTCCCTCACCCACCCCAACACCGACTCCCTCTTGTGTACACAGCTGGAATTGGCAGCGCTGAAGCCCTTGCTCCCAAAACCTTGAGGTAAAGCCGGCCAAATGGTCCCTGTGAGACCAGCGTCCAGTTCTCATGGAGAGAAGGCAGGTTCAACATCTGGCTTGCTTTGTTTTCAGAAAAGGCTTTGTTTGCAGGGAGCCTTTGTGGTCCTCTTCTTTTTTCAGCTACTCTTTTTCCTCCAGAAGGAGGTATTCTTTCTCAAAGAAATGCTCTTTAAACCCTGCCACTGTTCCTGTGCCTACTTACAAGGCCAATGTGTGGGCAGTTGAATCCATTTCTGTTAGATTTTACTAAGTTGATATGCTAACTCCCCAGCCACATGATACCAGGTGACATGATTCATAGACTCTGGCTGAGCTTCACTTTTAGACAAAACTCCTAGCCTTTCCCTTTTTATAATACCTAGGGCTTGAAGGGGCCACCTGTAATAAGCTAAACTTTGGTAAGTACATATTAATATATCTTTAAACCATCTAATTTTTAGAAAGTACATCATGTTTAACAATTAAAACACTCAGTTATTGGAGACTACTATTTTGAGGGAATAGAAAGATTTTTATTTCAGGAAGTTTATATCGTAGAGGGATATGATGTTGCTTGGCTTCTTCGATAGTTTTTTTTTTTTTAAACAAAGTTCCCTGCTGCCATCTGCTGGCCAAATGTGATATTGTATGTGCTAAACAAATTTGTGAAGGGAAACTTGTTAGGAAGTGGATAGAACACATTTTATAAAATGTTCGTCTTCACGGTCTCCATTAAGTGATCTGATTTGAGTCCTGGCGTTTCAGATAAGTGGATTGTGAAGCATCCAACTGACAGGCATGATTTCATAGTTGCACCAGCTCTCCTTGAACATGTATGTAGTTTGTCAGCGCCCTCCATCCGCGCGGCACGGCGAGGCCGCCTTCCAAGTCAAATGAGGCACAGTTAAGAGGAGACTAATACTAATAAAATCATTACAATGTGCATTTTTTTCTCACCAGTCTGTTTTCACCACTGTTTGGAGTGACAAGGTGGTGAGATGAAGAGAGGGGACTGATGGGTGTCCCATCAGGGTGCCTTCTGTCTCTAGGTATTCGCACCTCTGTTAAGCCCAATATGCTGGAACGATGGCCAGAGTTCGCACAAAAAGACTTTGGAATGCACATTCTTTTTTCTTTGTTTCGTTTTGAGACGGAGTCTCTGGCACCACGCTCAGGCTGGCTTTGAAGTCACTGTGTAACTGAGGGTGACCTTGAACTTATTTATGGTCGTCTTGTCTGTCTCCATCTCCCAAGACTACAGATGGGCTCCCCCACGCCAGGTTTATGCTGTGCTGGAAGCGGACCTCAGGGCTTCCTCTATTCCAGGCAGACACTCTACCGACTGAGGTACACCCGCAGCCCCACCCTCGATGAGAAGTAGAGAACTGTTTTCCAAAGGGTGATTGACTTTAGGTCCTTGAATGGAATACTCAAACTCAATGGCATCCTCTCGCATGGGCTGTAAGACACACCACAGGAACACCAGATAGATTCAAGTGTCTTACACCATCGATGCCAGCGTGTATGAGGTCCCTTCCTCATTCTCCTTGAAATTCAGTTTTAGCATCTACAAAATGGGAGAGCTTGGCTATATATGGCCTCTGTAGATGAAGTTTCTTTCTATAATCTGCTTTGGAAAGGAAAACAAATAACCAAAAACAAAATTGGAGTTGTGTAAGATTGCCAAGATGTTCTCAGTCTCGGCTTCTAAACCCACATGCATTGACTTATTTCTTAATTTATTTATCTGTCCATGGAGAAAGGATATTAACATATAGTCTAGGCTGGCCTTTAACTTGTGATCTTCCTGTCTATCTTCCTGTCTTCACTTTACAGGAATTATAGATGAGTCTTACCACTGCCATAGGGCCATTACATATGCAGACATACACACAAATCTCTACATATGCTCTATATGTGTATGTCTATGTATATATGTATATATACACACGTTTGTGTATGTATACATATATGCACAGAGAGATAAAGAAAGCCTTACCCATGGCAGGTGTATGTATTTTCATGGAGACATATCCAATGCCCTTCATGGACTTGTTTTTAATTGAGGAATAATTATTGTTTTCAGAACAATAGGAAAGGCCAGCATGTGAGCAATCAGAAAGATCTGCATATGGAAGTGGAACCAACTCTAGCACAGACTTGGGGTTCCACAGCCTTGCATTCCTGGTCCAGGGCCAAACTCTCCTTAATGACATAGTCCCGGTCATCTTCAGCTTGAGAAAGAAGTGATACACACTTGAGTTCCTTCCCCAGGAAAAAAATGCAGTTGACCACAGGTGTGATTTGAGGCTTGTCAGATGAGCCCTGTGTCCTGCCACACTCAGTAGGAATGAATTCAAAATGCACCCTGTTTTTATCTTCCCGTGATACCCTCTGAGGATCATCAGAAGCAGGAGAAGGACGCTGCCTAAAATTGATGACACAAAATTAGCTCTCATAGCAAGGGCAAGCAGCCTGCCCTTGTCTTCCCATTGCATTTCCAGAATAGTTGGCTGACATCATCAGTTCAGTGGTGTGAGATCTGTGTTAGGAAAGCACGCCCGGGCATCGGAATGTCCATCTGCCCTGGCCCTGGCACGCCTGTTCAGAAAGCATATCGTCTCCCTGTCTGTGGTCTTTCAACCATACATTTCTTTAGCGATCAGCAACTTGAACTTCTGTTTTAATTCTGCACAGTTATGGTGACAAATGAGCACAGGTGCCTTTAATCAGCAGAAATGCATTCTGTCTCACTTCTGAAGGCTGCAAGTCTGAGATCAAGGCATAAGGAGGGCTGTACTCCCCCTGATCTGAGATCAAGGAATAGGGAGGGCCGTACTCCCCCTGAAGTCAGGCATCCTTTGGCTTACTGCAGCACCTCTCCAGTGTGTGCCTGTCTACAAATAGCCTGCCAATTCTCTCATCAAAAGTCACCACGTATGAGAGTTGGGGCTTCCCAGATAACACAGCACCTTTCTGTCTCATGAGCTCAGTCATACCGGCACACACTCTATCACCAAATTCTCTGGAAGTGTCTGGAAGCACTTCCTTCTGAGTGCTATAAGGGGTTTGGCCTTTCAATGGCATCATCTTTTGAACTTATTCTCGGAGGACTTTATGTCCTGTCCCTTCAGAGGTGTGAATTATGCTTACAGATGTCCCAGGATCGTGCTGTCCCCAGCCTGTGGCCAAAAGTAACTCTTACCTGCAAAACTCTTTAGAAACAACCACCACACAAAGCACAGAACTAAAGAAAGCTATCTTGAGAAGAGGGAAGAGGAAATGGACTCCTTTGCACAACCAATCCCCATGGGCCATGGTCCCTGAGAGCTGGAAGAACACAGAGGCTTTACAAGAGCACACTTTAAAGAATGCTAAAAAGCTGGCTCTTAGCTCTCCATACAGAACTGGGATTCACAAAGGTGGTAGGAAGAAGCCATTGATGGGCTCACATATACCTGGAATTCCTCACAAGAAGGGGACCATGCCTTCCAACCAAGGAGATGGCTATTGTCACTGTCACCTAAGATGTTAGCTTGAGCCCTTCTTTCTGAAAAGTGTGACCATGTATTCATGTTTTTGTATGCACATTCATCTGTGTGTTCAGAGGTCACCCTTGGCTGGCTGTCTTGGTTGCTCATCACCTTGTTTTTTTTTTTGAGATGGCTTTGAACCCAGAGCTCATCAATTCAGCTAGATGTGCTGGCCCATGAGCTCCAGGGGTTCTCCCTTCTCTGCCTCTGTGATGAGAACTATACATGTGCCTTCTGTACATGGCTCCTGGGGTCAGCTTGATGTCTTCAGGCCAGCATGGTAAGTGCTGACTGCTGATGCCCAGCCCTCAGTCAGTCTGTTGTTGTAGAGGCCTCACTGTCCTATAGCTAACTCTGAGCATGGTGGCCTCACATGCTCTGCTAAGTCTCATCTGTGGCCAACAACTTGAGTCCTCACATGAGGCAGTCCAGCTGTCTGCTACAGGAAGCCAATAAGCTGCTTCTGCAGGAAAATTGATTGCTTGGCAATGAGTACAAGCCTTTAGATTCATACTTAATACTTAAGTCATTGAGTTATTTTCCAAGCGAAGTAATCAAGTGGGGCTGAAGTACTTATACAATGACTTGGGTTCAGAAAAGGTCACTTCGCAACCCATCTGAAGACGCCTGCTCTGTGCAGAGCAGTCTGAACAATAATCTGTTCGCGCCTAAAGTGACATTTTTCCAATTTGAGCCCAACATTGTTCAGAAGCGAGCGCTGTCCCCTGGGGCGCCTTCAGTGTGTATCTGAGGCACATGACAAACCAACAATATCATCTAAATAAAAAATCTAGCCTAGGTTTAGTAAATTAATCCTGACAAGAATAAATTGGATAATCTAGGAGAAGCAGCAGGGCTTCCATCCTGGCAGGTAGCATTTTCCTTCTTCCTTCCCGTCTCTCAGGTGGGCTCTCCATAACATATTAGAAACAAAAACCAGCCTTGGGTTCATTGATTTCATCAGCTTATTGATTAGTACCTTGCCACTTCTTTAGGGGTCAGCAAAAATCTAACCCTTCATTTTGTAGCTAATACTTTTTCCACCATGGAGAAGGGGGGATGTCTCTGCTTCACCTGGTCAGAGAAAGGCTGAGCAGATAGGGCCCTAAGGCTGCCCACTGGGTATCTTTTAACCAGTGGTTAAAAACACACACACACACACACACACACACACACACACACACACACA
>CAJQZJ010031764.1:6538919-6552037 GCA_907164525.1 Lophiomys imhausi
ACACACACACACACACACACACACACACACACACACACACACACACATAACAGCAACAGTCCACTTCAGTCTCACACATTCCCAGTGGGCATTTACCAACAAGCTACATCTTTCTTTCTCTTTGATTTGCTTTAATTTTGGAAAGAGTCTTACTCTCAAAAAATTGCCCAAGCTGACCTTGAACTGACTGTGTAGCCCAGGCAAGCCCCAATTGAACATGTGATCCTCTCCCCTCAGTCCTCCCAGTAGCTGGGATGACCGGCAAGCAGCACTCAGCCTGCCTCTCATGCCCAGCTCCGCATGCGCCTTCCCAGAGTGGAGGCCCTCCTTGTCTATTCTTCAAAGCTCAGCTCAACTTGAATTTTTATTCAGTGACAGGTGAGCTCCAGGTGAGAGCTCCTGGGCATCAAGCATTTGCTAGCTCAGAGTTGTAACCGAACTTTTAAGTTATTATTTAACACTTATTTGTTTATTACTAAATTCACTTATAACAAACACCAACAATTTCTTAACTATTAATCCTATAAAATCCTACAACCCCTTTAACCTATCCACTAAACCTATTGATAATTATAACAACTACTTTCATAACCTTTTAGAATGATACAGTCTCTGGGGCAGGTCCTCAGTCGTCAGGAACATAGTCTTTGTTGTAGATTCTTTAATGAACTTAGCAGTCCTTCTTCTGGATCTCTCAGATGCAGGTTCGTCAGGGTAGTTGGTTATTGCAGTCTCACCTTAAATAAGGCTTCATGCTTTCTTCTCTGTGGGAGACCCCAGCCGTCTGCAGGCCAACTTACTTCTTTTGAATCAGGAACTCAGCTGCTCTGCCTCAGTCCTTAAAGCCAGGCACCGTTTCCTTTAGGCCACTGTTTGGACAGATCAAACCCCTCTAGGCAAAAGCTGAGCCACAGGGTCCAGTCCTTGGCCTTTTGGTGTCTTGCTCAGGCTTTCTTTGCTCACCGGCTTCTTTCTGCTTCAGGGAGAGAGCTGGCCATCAATGGTCAGCCCTTTTTTCAGCAGGACTCTTGGAGCTCTCTAGCATCAGGGGCCTCTTCTCTTCTGGGCTCCACGCACTGTCCTCAAATAGGAGGAACTCTGTTTCAGCTTAATTTGGGCTCCGCCCACTTAGCAGCTGAAAACAATGTCAGGCCAGATACTTTGTTTCAAGTCTATTGAGTCTTTCCTGTTTTTCCTGACTTCAACCTTGTTTTTCAGTCTATTAAGTCTTTCCTGTTTTTCCTGACTTCATGCTGATTAATGCTCTTCAGACCCCGAATTAAGAGACAGTATCAGAAACTCCTATATATTTTCTAAATCTAATTTATCTAACCCCTACACAGAGTCAGAGCCTACAGCCATTAAATCAGGAGTGGAGTGTGTGTGTGTGTGTGTGTGTGTGTGTGTGTGTGTGTGAGAGAGAGAGAGAGAGAGAGAGAGAGAGAGAGAGAGAGAGAGAGAGAGAGAGAGAGAGAGAGCTGTTTTGGATTTTTTAAAAATTTTTTAAAAATAGGTTCTTATTAGCTCCGGCTAAGCTCAAGCTGTCTCTTTAGTGGAGGAAAGCCTAGAACTCTTGATCCTTTTGTCTCCACCTCTTGCATGCTGGGATTACAGACCTTCATCATTACACACAGTTCATGTGGTGCTGGGGGTTGAAACCATGACTTCCTGCATGCTACGCAAGTACTCTTCCAGATGACTTACTTAGGCATGGGGGCTTTCCTGCAAAGACACTGATCCTGTTGAATCATATCCCAGTCTCAAGGACTTGACTTACCTTGAATGCTCCCCACAAAAGCTCCTTCTCTATGAAAAACCACACTAGGATTTAGCCAACACAGGGACCTGGCAGGGAAGGAGCATCTGTCTGGCTGCAAATGGTTACGTTGTGGATCCCAACTCAGGACACTGGGATGAGGCCTAAGGCATGGTATGCTCTTGTTCACAGCTTCTTCATGATTCTCTGTGGCTGCAGGGCGGGTCCATGCTAGGAACCCAGATCCTGCTCATATTGACAGCAAGAACAGACTGCAAAGAACAGACCTGGGTTTCTCTGAACGGGAAAGTTCTGTACTAAAGTCCATACAGATGCTCCATGGTGGGAGGGAGTTGCCCAAACAAAACCACAAATCCAGCCATGGCAAAATGAGGACTTCTAAAACAGCCATGAGCTCTTCTCAGCCCAGAGTTCTGTGCTATAATATGCATGCCCCCTTACTTGTTTATTTAAACTGAGATATGCATGGGTATATGTTTATCAGGTATAACATGGGTATTTGAAAGAGTGTATGCTTAGTAACTCTAATTTACACCTATGTGCCTCCCAAAGTATGTTGTGGAGAGCATCATGAAAGTCTACTCTCATGACAACTGTGGGGACACAGCTCATTAGAAACTTCAGTCACAGCATTGTACATGGTGCTCCTGAGCCCGTTCTTCCTGCCTCATTGAAAAGGTGCCATTAGATCGCCAGATACCCAACTATTATTACTCTGCCAGTCTTTGGTTAGCCTTCTCTACCTGTCTTCTTATATTTGGTATCTTAATTTCCCATGGCAGCTTCACTTAGCATAGTGTCTTCCACATTGATTCACACTTCTTTTCTTTTTAATAGCTGCAAAGGATCCATTGAGTGTGTGTGTGTCTCTGTGTGTATGTGTGTGTATGTGTGTATGTGTGTACACCATGTTTTCTTCACCTATCTTTTGTTTCACACCTAGGTTGTTTCCATATTTTAGCACCCTGGGTATTGTTTCAATAAATAAGGAAGTTCAAATGTCCTTTGAAACTATTGATTCTGTTTCATTTTATAAGCATTGAAATGAGGAAAAAATAATTATGTATGTTTTCCCTTTCTCCCTTTTTGTTCTTTGGTGGGTGGTATATGTATATGTGTGGTATGCATATGTGTGTGTGGAAGCTCAGGCTGACCCAGGGGTTTTCCTTTGTTGTTCTACACTGTATACACTTTGTTGAGGTCATTTTGTTGAACCCAGAGCTTGCTACTACAGGCTAATCTAGTTAGCTAGTTTTGTCCAAGAGTTCCCTATCTCCAGCTTCTAGGTCCTGGAATTACAGGACTATCCAGTTTTTTCATGGGTTTGGAGTTCTGAACTCAGATGCTCAGGCATGTTGGAACCATCTCCTCAGCCCTCCTACCTTCTTCTTCTTTTCTCTCTCTCTCTTCTTGTCTCCCTTCCTTCTTTCCTTTCTTTCTTTCTTCTTTTAGGAACCTCTATAAACTTCTTGAGACCTAAGATGGTACTAAGAATGCATTCTCTAAAGTTTGTTTATTTATTTATTTATTATTCTCTCATATATTACATCTCAACCACAGTTCTGTAGTTTCCACTCCCTCCTCTCCTCTCAGTCTTTCCTCCCATCCCAACATTCCCCCTTCCTCAGATCCACTCCATGTCCCTTCAGAAAAGACCAGTTCTCCCAGGGAGATCAACCAAAACAACGTTAGAATTCCTGCTGGGGTTCCTGGGAGCTCACTTTGAAAACCATGCCATGTGTTTAGCTACATTTAGCTGTGTTTTTTGCATTCACTGCATTGGCCTCTGCTTGCTTCCCCTACACTAACTCCCTTGCTTTTTTTCTCCTGCTAAAAAGCCATCTTCCTAGTTAGAGGGCACCTGAAACACCATCGGGGTCTTTGCAAGCGTTCCATCATCTGTGCTTCACTCCAGGAGCCCATGGTCCAGTCTGGACCATCCTTCGAGGTTTAGTTCAGGGTTACCTCTTTCAATTGAGATCTGAGACTCCCACACTCGACCTTTCACATCCTCTCTCTGAATTGTTTTCGATGGCAACATATATTTCTCCCCAAACATTTACTGATCTTCCTTTTGTATTTTCTTTCTTTGTCCCCAGAATATGAACATTGCCTAGGAAGGATCTTCCCTGTGTTTTGTACATTATTGGGCCCTTTGTACCTAGAACCTAGTCTGATATCAGTAGGTACTAAATATCCCTCTTTTGTTTTTCACTTTTGTTCATTTATCTCATGTGTGTGTGTGGGGGGGCAAGTGCATGGCATTGAATATCTGCAGAGTTCAGAGGACAGCTTATTGGAGTTGGATCTCTCCTTCTACTAAGTGTGTGCTGATGATTGGATGAGTTCAGCGGACTTGGCCACAGGTGTCTTTATCTAAAGAGCTATCTTTTGGAAACTGCATCTTTTGCATAAATAAATTAGTTCCATAGATTCTTGTGTGAATGTGTCTTCCCTTCTATGTAGCAAGTTCCCGAAAGTTAGGAACCATAATTTTCCACTCTATGTGAGGCGAAAACAACAATAAACATTGATTAGATATAGGAATGCAATAAATACAGTTGACTATGTGACAGCTGGGTGAAAGATGGATAGGTAAATGAATGAATGGGTGAGTGGATGGATGGATGGATGGATGGATGGATGGATGGATGGACAGACTGCCAGACAAGTAGATGGACAGGTAGAAGGGTGGATAGAGGAATAGGCAAATGGATGGGCTTGTAGATGTATGGATAGATCAATGAATGAATAAATGGATGGATGGATGGATATATGTGTGGATGTATGGATAAGTAGATAGATGTATGAATGAGTAGATGGTCAGACAGACAGACAGACTGACTGATAAATGGGTAGATGAGTCAATAGATACATGTATATATGGGAAGAGAGATTGATGATTCGATTGGTGGATAAGTGAAGAGATGGATGCGTGGGAAGATGGACTGAGGGATGGATGGATATAGGCAGACTGATGGACTGATGGCTAGATGAGCAGGAGGGGAGTTGGGTGGGTGGGTGGGTGGGTGCACTGGTGGCTGGGAAAATGAGCATATAGGTGAGTGGATAGATAGATGAGTAGGAACATGGCTGAATGAGGAAAAATGTAACTATGTGGTGATGGTTTGTGTTGAAGCCAGGTATATTTGCATATGACAAATGTAGAAGAGTACATTAAATCTACTAAAAAAGTTCCTTCTCATAAGAATAAATGTACTAGAGGAAGGGTGAGATAATTTTAAAGGGCCTCAGTTCCTCTTTGCTGGTCTCTGACCTGTAACATTAAGGTTCACCCCTCATCTGCATGTAACTTAGCTTCCTTACAACACCCATCTGCCTCTAATGCAAACACCACCGTGAACACCTCCAGACACCATCATAAAGTGCAATGAGTCGAGAAAGAGCCACCGGGAGTGTGATCCTATATTAATATAAGGGCACCTCAGCAGCACCATGGAATGTCCTCCAAGAACAAGCCTGACTTCTGCTTTCTCTCTCCCTCTCTTTCTCCTCATCCAGGATATCAAAGACGACTGCATTAACTGCGTGGAAATAGAGGACAGAAAGGTAAGTCTACATTTTTTTTTTTTGTCTTTCTGCTTTCAAAAGGAACAATGTAGGAACATTGTTATTGCAGCCCAGGGGTTTCAGGTGAACCTTACCAGACTATGCTCTGGAGGGCACTTGAGCATTGACACTCGGAAACACACACGGCTAAAACACAGATGAGAGACCACTGGAAGGTTATGCTGCTCATATATGAGTTTTCTACCCACTTATTATTTTTTTAGCTTAGGTGTGGGTCCCCTTAGCTGTACCCATCATGTTATTCCCCCACAGCCTTCATTGTTTCTGATGGCTGCAGTAAGGTGTGGGAATGTGATTAGATTTTACAAAAACATGGCTCTGTGGTTTTATCTTACTATCCTTTTCAGAAAGAAGTAACTTATTGATGCTTCATGCTACACTTTAAATCAATGTGGTTGATATTTGATGGATGTATTATATGGTATGTATCATACATATCATTGTATGACATCATATGTGTTATAGAATAGATGATGTCTGGCTTCGGAGGGTATATCTCTGTGTGTCTGATCCATGTGTATTTGCTTGAAAGACAGCGTGCCTTAATATCCTCCAGGACCCGTCCACATGAGCAGTGACTTCCTGTTTGAGGTGAGAGGCCACTGGAAGGTTATGCTGCTCATATATGAGTTTTCCACCCACTTATTTTGGTTTTTAGCTTTGGTGTGGGTCCCCTTAGGAGAAGCAACTCTCATGTCATTGTTCTTTGACGTTCCCAGTCTCTTTATTAGCAAAAGTTCACAGATGTTTCTGTGATAGAGCACAACTGAACACATCGGGTTTCACTATTAATGTGGTGGATCCAGCGAAGGTACATATGCAAGAACATGTGGCATGGGCCTTGTCGCTACTCCTGACACTGTCTGTGGGTTTAGGAAGATGCCTCTCTTTGCAGTGGTACAATTGTGGCTCCATGTGGTCATCATCTCAAGGCAAGGTTTTTAGCAATGATTTCATGATGGCCAGGCATCTGCTGGTGAATGTATTAGGTGACTCCACAGGGCAGGACTTGCTGCTAAATATAAAACAATTGCCTGCATAGTTTTATGCATAGTTGATCACAGTAGCTCATGCTTACACCACAGTTTTGTTTAAGCTGTGTTCTGCTCCCACATGTGTGTTGAGGTATCACATGTGCAGTAAGAGAGAATTCTAGTGAGGACATATGTGGATATCTATGGCTGGAACACAAGGCATTGCCACTTATGTGACACATACACTCATAGACTTTCCCTACCACTTGTCCTGTTCCAGCCATTGGGCTCATATCTCAGTGTTCAGAAAGCTGTCTACCTTGGCCACTTCCCAGGTTCAGGATGCTCTGTGTTTCCTTGAAGCGTTTTATGATGTCCACAAGTATATTTATGCCCAGTGTATTTTTTATGAAATAACTTTCTGATAGAGTTTGAAAGCTACCAGGGCAGTAGGTGCTGAAGGAATAACTCCAGCCCTATCATTAACAAGACAGATGAGCTGGAACATGTTCTGGGATTTCTGAGCCACCTGGGCTCTGTTCCACCTGTCGTTACTGTCTGTCTATCCATCATCGGCACCTGGCTCTTTAGCTTATCTGTGATACTGACAGGGTTCTTCTCTACATAGCTTCCATTCTTCTGGAGAAAGGGGAACATACATGCACACATACATACATACATACATACATACATACATACATGTATGCACAGACACACACACACACAGCCTTTTCTTTTCATGTACCCTTGACTTACGTTGGGTATGTTAAATAAAACATTTCTGAAAGGATTTTTACTTGTTCCCTGAGATTGAGCTGACATGACTGATACGCAAAGGAACACAACAGTTGCGGCAGGTAGTGATGCATCTTCTCGATGGACAGGAGAAGGGTCTGCCTGCTCAGAGTATACTTCCTTGGCTAAGGATGCTCTATCTCCTGGAGTTCTTTCCCTTCATGGAAAACTGTCAATTACAATCTAAGCATCCCAGAGGGTCAGTGCCTGCAGCCTCATCAGTAGAGCACATGTCCTGTAGCTGCTGCGGTAGCCCCTGGAGTGGCCATCATTTGCATCTGAGAATGCATCCTGGTACTTGTGCAACTATGGTGTGTAATTTGTTACCGTGATTTATGAATTTGAAGAGATGGGCCTTCTTCTGGTGTGTGCATGTACCCCCATGTCCCTTTCTGTGCAGCCTAAATCCTTCAAGAAAGATTGGTAATTTGATAAAGTGGAACTAAATGACAAGTGGTGACAGGGGTGCCACAATAATAAGGAAACCTGCCTCAGAAGCAAGGGCCCCTTGGCCCTGTGTGGACTTTTACAACTGCTGACTGCTCTTGGAGGGGCAGGGGACTCGGCAGGCTTTTCTCTAAAGCTAGACCCCTGTTAGTGGAGAAAGCTGAACAGTGCCTTCCTCCTTCCAGGACCTGGCAGCACCAAAGAATAACTTTGATTTTTGTTCTTCATCTTTGTGTGTGTGTGTGTGTGTGTTTTAAAAATAATCTTCCTTTGCTTTCTATCTTCCCAGGTGTTCTACATGTGCAGAAATAGTTCTGTCCCTCTGTATACCTCACTGCATATCTCACTGATAGAATTAAAAAAAAATCAATACTTCAATAAGGTTCCTTCCTGGCTGCCCTCCTCCCCATGTCCATTTTTCTTTTAGATAGTGTCTTACGTAGACCAGACTGGCCCCATACTTGCTGCATAGCCAGGGAGGAGCATATACTTCAGCTTCTCTTGCTATATCCGGAGGGCTTAAATTCCATATGCCACCATGGCCAAATACTGTGGTGCTGGGGATCCAACTCAGGGCTTTGTGCATGCCAGGCAAGCACCTGATCAAATGAGCCACAACCTCAGCCCCTCGTCTTCCAATTTCACACCTTGCTTTGTTCTTTTTGCTAGATAGTGAAGCTCCTTTGCAAATGAGTCCTTGCCCTGTGGCATCCTGGGATGATTGGAAGAGCAATGACAGTCCCCATCCAGTTAAAACTCCATGGGAGATGCTTTTATTTTTCAATATTTATTTTATCTAGAAGAATATGAACATATATTTAGGGTCCCTGAGAATATACCCACATCGAAATGGGGTCCTTCCATAGCCTTTGATTGCCCGGCTGGACCATAGATAATGACTTCCCACAGGTGAATGCCACAGAACCAGGGTGGATTCAGCAAAAGTAACCCATCACACCACATCTCTGCTTGGCTATATACAACTGCCCAAGCATGGCATCACAGCACCTGTGTTTCTGCTCAGGGAACTGAGACATTTAAATTCATTTTTATTGGTGGTGTAGAATCCATCTGAATTTCAAACTATGATGAGGACAGTGATTCTGGGAATGAGCACAGAGGCTGGTGCATCAGTCAGGGAGAGTCTGTCAGGGGAAGACAAGAGCCCATTTGTCAAAGGCTGTAAGCTCAGGCAGGGCTTCTACTTCTCACTTACCACCTGGCCTGGGGCAGCTAAACAGCTTCAGATCTGCCAGGAAATTGTACAGAAGGATTTGAGTGGTTCTGAAAGTTAAGTCTGAAGTTTCCTTTGTGTGGACTTGAAGGTGTGATTGTTAGAAAAGTTGACCTTCTCTGCTTAGCATTCCCAACTCAAAATATATCTTCTAACCAGTGCTTGCTCTGGATGAGAGACAAGAAGTCTTAAACAACGGTATCAGCGGGTATGGAGAGTCCATTCCTGTTCCATAGTGGAAACAGATCAGAGCTCCAAGGATGAAGCTGCCTTGGGTCTTAACCCATGCTGGAATAACCTTTTTTTTTTGATACTGTGGCCTGTGAGTTATCCATGCCCCTATAAGTAACTCCTCACCAATTCTCCATAAATTAGCCAGATTAGCCCATTGCTTTGCCATGTTGGATTTCAGTCAATTTGTTTATTTCATCTGCCATTGCATTCTGTGTAGGTTGAGTAGAAAGTTTGTCCACACCTTCTCACAAAAAACCACACAACAGGTGGTATCCCAGGCTGGTTACAAAGGTAGACATCCGTGGCGCCCAACATGGCGAGTGAATGGTGGTCCTAAAAACTGGGTTTCAGGATGCAGTGGGAATCAGAGCTTAAGCTTGAAGATGAGATGGAAAATAGGCCAGGCCAGCCTAAGGAAGCTCAGCAAGCAGAAAGAGCAGTGCAGTCCATTGCATAGAACACAGTCCGTGTTACACGGAATCTGGTAGAGTCCCAAAGAGGGAGCAGAGGCTTAAACACATCCTCATGGCCGTAGGACATCTCTGCATGTGCTGCTTGCTCAGGGCCTCTGTCAGCTCACTCCTGATCCTACCATCCACGTCCAGAGAGGCGCCCTCCTATCCTCTGTGTTCCCTGACTTTTCTCACCGTTCACATTTTGTGTCTCAGGCTAGTTCTCCGAGACTTGTCCCCAGCCAGCATCCCTGTCACACAGAGCTCATCCCAAATGAATGCAGCCTGATGTTCGCCTGTTTTGCAATGATTGTCAACACAGCCTCTCGTGGATCCCAGATCGGTTCTGAACTCAGAATGGAGTCAAAGACAGGTCCTGATCTTCTGACCCTCCTGCATCGGTCTCTTCAACACTGGAATTGCAGACATGTACCATCATGCCTGGTTCATGTACTACTGAATACCTAACTCAGGACTTCAAGTGTGCTAGACATATTTGCATATATATCTACCGGTTGGTCCCCATCCCCAACCCCTTAAATGATTTTTCTTAAGAGGAAAAAACAGATAATAACAGCCACATCTAGTTGCTGCTTACAGAAGGCAAGGGCAGTTTTTAGTGCTTCATATTTTAATCTTATATCTCCTTTGCTGAAAGCCTTGTGGGCAATATAATTATGTTCCAGAATGTGACAAGAGATGGAAGGGCGGATTATTAAATGTGTCTCAGATACCTTCAGTGCAAGTAGTGTTCCATTGACTCCTGATCACTGGGCTATACTTCCTGTTATATAATCCTGTGGGAAAACTAAATAAAACAACATCAGTGCATGCCACTCAAGAGTTCATTCTTCCTACCATATGAGTACTTCCACTAATGAGAATCTTCAAAGAGCTTCTCAACAGAGTGGGAACAACTGGGACCAATACAAAACAATACTCCCTGATGCCTTCCCATGCATGGCTTCCTTTCATTCATTCACACCAAGCTATCATCTCAGTCCTTGATGCCTAGGCATTTCAGGCTTTCTGGGTGGATGGTCCCTGCCAACATTTGCCTTTCTAGACTGGTTGGGAGTTAGTTTCATAGATTAACGTTTCTCTGTGCAGGATGCCTTTCTCTGCCTGCTTTTTATATGCTATCTGGAGGTTAAGTCTTAACTTGGAAAATGAAGTGTTAGGCAAGCATCTTTCTTTCATACATTTTAGTAAAATTTGGGAATGGTACGCATCTAGGGAGAGGGAAACAGGTGAAAATGATGGTTTTTTTCCCTACAGTGGGTTGAGGTTCAAGTTAAATTAGTTTCTCATGGGCCAGAAACCCAAGTGTCAGAAGGAGATGGAATGCTGGGAACACCCTGAAGTACTGCTAGCCCAGAGTGTGCAATGGGGGAGTGCTGAGCCGGCTGTTAGATACATTCTCTTCTTGACCTTGAAGCTGGTTGTGAGAAGACAGTCTGTGCAACTGTGATGTAGCAGAATGGCTGATAGCTTAGGCCAGGTTGTTCTCAAATGCTAAGGTTTGAACACCGAGTCTGGCAGATTCCTGTCTGTTTAATTCCTCAAGTGACCATGAGGACATGGAAAATGGAGATGAGACACTTTCTGTGGTTATCAAGGGATTGGTAAGCTGCCATCCTTGAGGTTCTTGCCCTTCAGTCTTGGTGTAGGGCTGTGTTCCCAGAGTTCAAGTTGCTTTATTAGTTTATTATGTTTTGTTGGATTTTTCAGATAACATTTATGTATAGCTATATATCTGAAACTTATTACTGTAGTCCAGATTTGCCTAGGACTCGAGACCCTCCTCTCTCAGGCTTCAGAGTACCTGAAATTACAAGTATATACCACTGTCCAATGTATTACCACACTGTTCTCCTTCTGGTTTTCAACATTGACTCGGTGTGTTACCCCTCTCAAGAGACCAGAGAATGTATATCTGGGACCTGTTGTAAACAGCAAAGTAAATAGCAAAGCTTCCACAATATCCCAAGTCCACAATTACTGAGAATTCAGGCATCCTGTAGATTTTTCCAATCTGGATAAGATTGTGGAGACAGCATTGCTAAGTATAGATTGCAGTGACTTCCATTCTGATTGGTTGTAGGTCCTGCCAGAATGCCCCTGCTGATAACAGCAGACTGAAAGTAAGATAGGTGTTCTGCATGATTGATTAAGGATGCCTGCAGAGGGTAAAGGTCTGGGGGCAGTGGTTTATATGTTACATATAAATAAAGTTTTTGCCAGAACTAATGTATAATTGATTAATGATATCTTCAGAGCATAAAGGAATTGGAGTAGCAATGTATGTGCTAAGTATTTCTTTTTTTTTTACAAGAATGATTTTGTGTTTGATTGATGATGCCTGCACAGAATGAAGGGATGAGAGCAGCAGTACATGTGCTGTGTATAGACTCTTCCGACCACCAAACTTCTTAAACTATGACTGAAACAAATCCAAAGGCCCCTGTACTTCAGCCCAAGGTAGATCAGAAGACTAATCTTCATACATCCACCCTTCTGAGCATTTCTGATTGTACCCTATGAAAGCAGTGAGGTTTTCATGGATAATACATGGCTTAAGGCAGATCTCACAAATAGGAGCCTTCTATGGGGAATCCTTTCATGGACTCTGGAGGCGCCTGTTCTATTGATTCCACTGTGGCAATTAGCCATCCTATTTCAGCCTCAGAGAACTAGGGCTATGTTTTGATCCCTTAATTCTAAAATCATGGTTTGTCTTCTCTCCACAATTACATATTAACTGGGGCTGAGTTGCTTGCATTTTAATACCATTAATTACAGATATAGCTTTCATTTGTCATTTATTTTGCTTAAGAGAAGCAAGGCTATTCCTTTGTATAATTTTTAGTGATGCTTTCTTTCTCTAAACTCCGAATTAAAATGTATTTAAGAAATGCTTAATTAAGTGCAAGCTATTTTTTTAGGACAGTTCTGTCATCTCTTCTTAGTAAAAAAAAAAAAAAAAAAGGCCAGTTGCTTTTTACATGATGAACAGAGTGAACGCTAATTAATTTTTCTTTCTCTTCTGTTGGTACATTTCATTATCCCAGTCTCGATGTATGATTGGATGTCTTCACGTGTTAGATAGAAAGCACGGGCTGTCCAAACGTGATTTATGTTGTCCTGGCGCTTTTGCAGAGTTCAGCTAAATTTTTTTTTCCCTGTTGATGAAGGTCAGAAACTCCTGAGATGATGCCATCCATCTCACTGACTAGGTTGCTGAAATGATTTTTGATGGGACCTCAGGCAACATCAGCAGAACTTGGGGGAGTCTGGGGGAGGTGTGCTGCTGAGATTGTGTGTCTGTGCACACGAACACTTGCAGTACACACCTCAGAGCACCTCTGAAGAAAAAGGAAGTTCCTGTGGTGAGTTTGTAAAACCATGTTTACTAAGCTTTCTCTGTTGGTATGCACTTGTTTTTATCATCTTTCCATATTTCTTGATGTATAGTTGGCAAATAAAAAATCTTTGTGTACTTCAGGCATAAGCGTATTGTTTTGATATCCATATGCATAGTGAAGTATTTCTATAAGCAAGATAATTAACATAACCATCATATGGCTCTCCCTCCCTCCCTCCCTCCCTCCCTA
>CAJQZJ010031764.1:6557037-6599211 GCA_907164525.1 Lophiomys imhausi
TCTCCCTCCCTCCCTCCCTATCTCCCTCCCTCCCTCCCTCCCTCTTGGATTCTTTTTCTTCTTCTAATATGCCACGCTATGGAGTACAGGCTGGCCATGAACTTACAATCCTCCTGCCTCAGCCTCCCAAGGGCTTGCATTACCAGCAAGCGGTTCTGTCTTCTTCCTTTGTGTGCAAAGGTGTTTTATAAGAACATTTAAGATTATATTTCTAGTGGATTTTCTGTTTTCTTTTTAAACTGAGGAGTTTTTGAGGAGAGAGGATGTTCTAGAGGAGGAGGAAGAGGAAAGGAGTGAAGGAATTTAGTTTCATTTCTGACACCATCCCATACCAATCCATAACAGCGTCATGGACTTCAGATGGCCACAGATCAAGGAGAGAACAGTTCAGAGACATGAAATACATAAAGAAGAAAGAAGCAAGAATGGAGATGTAGCCAGAGGCCAGAAGGGTGTGGATTCAATCCAAAGAACCCATGATAGAGGGCCATTGTCAGAAGTCATAAGGGGCAAGACAAGAACCGCCCTGCCAGTGCCCTGGTTTTAGACACTCAGGTTCCAGAATCTTAGGAAAGTTCTGTAAGCTGTGATCATGGTCATTTATTATAGCATCTCTGAGAAACACGTACATACTCTAATGTATCTGTGATCATGGTCATTTAGTATAGCATCTCTAAGAAACATGTACATACTATAATGTATCTGTGATCATGATCACTTGTTATAGTATCTCTGAGAAACACATACATACTCTAATGTATCTGTGATCGTGGTCATTTGTTATAGCATCTCTGAGAAACACATACATACTCTAATGTATCTGTGATCATGGTTATTTGTTGTAACATCTCTGAGAAACACATACATACTCAAATGGAACAGACCAGCTTAGAAGATCAATCATGGACTTACCACAAATACACCCATATGCATGTACAATATGTGTACACATATAGACACATCACACATATGCATGAATATACTTGAGTAGCCTGAATATACACACACACAGAAAATGTATGAACCACTTATGCACTCATGTCCATATCTCACACATGCACAAATGTACACATAGTGTACATGTGCCTATATGTATGCACTGCTGGGCACACACAAACGCACAGCATGTGCATATATATGTACATACAACATACATGTATTTCATGCATGTTTCTGTTTCAACTTGACTATATTGCATAGGGATGGGAGGACAATTGAGGAGGCTACTCATTCATGTAGCTATGCTTGATAATAGAACACCAAGAGAGGGACATTCCAGTCACTTCGTCCTTGGCCAAAGGTCTGCCATGATTTGAAGGATCAAATACCATCTCATCTTCTTACAAATTCCAAGTTGTTTCTGCAAATACAGTGATAATTCCTACCCCACAAGTGTCAGGTCGTGGCTCCTGGTTCAAAGTTAACTCTCCACCATCAGTAATGTTGCACTAGGCTGTAGTAGCATTTCAGGGGTAGGAAGGGCCTGCTAGAGACAGATGCTCTATGAATGAAGAGACCTTGACCTTATCTAGGTATTTGCTCATTTTCCTACACATACTGCATACGTGTGCACACATGCATGCATGGCATGCAGGCACACATCAGAAAAAATAACGAAGTCACACCATAAGGCATTAGGTGATTTTGACTACTGACACAGTGGCTAGGCAGCCAAGCTATAAAGTTTGCTTGACCACAGACAGCAAATATTCTGTTGCTCATATAGGCATTGCCCAAATTGAGGGTGCTTACCACACTTTACATTACTTAAAAGTCTTTCTGTAATATGGGGCCAATAGATCAATAGCAATGTGGACACTCTAAAAGATGTAGACAGAAATGCTATGTTTCTATGGAGACTAGAATTTTTTATTTTATTACTCCTAATTTCAAAATGAACTTATTCCCCTGAAAAGGCAACCAACATCAAAGATCCAAAAGAGAAAAGTTTTAAAGATCCAACATAAATTAAGAATCCCATACCACAAACATCAGGGAACGGGAATTAAATAAAAATTAGGCCCCAAGCAGCATAATGACCCACAAGTTCATTATCCAAACTAACCCTTTCAATCAAAGATTGAAAAGTCTCATTAAAAGTCTAGCTTTGATTAGGGAAAGCTTGGGCCATTCCAGCGTTGGGTGGGCTGTATCTGTGAACAGACAGGTTGTGAAATCTTTGCTTACCTTTTCTTGACCTAAAAGGTAGTGAGCTATTTATCATGTGACATCATGACAAAAAATGATTAACACAAAGGAACATTGAACAAGAAATAGCAAAGATTCTATATGTCTGCCAGTGACTTTTACCCATTAAATGGTATGTACTTGTCTTTGTAAGTGTGTAAGTGCATATGCATGTGTGTGTGCAGAGGCCAAAGGCCGATACTGAATTTCTTCCTCTGTTTTTCTTCATTTTGTTTTTGACATGGGGTGTCTTCTTACTGAGCCTGGTGCTCACTGACTTGACTGGACTCGATGTCCAGCAAACCCCAGGGATCCCCTTGTCTCCAGATCCCCAGTGAGGAGCTCACAGGTGTGTGCGTCCTCTACACTGCTTGCATCTTAACTGGGTGCCAAGCACTCTACCAACTGAGCCAACTCCCCAGCCTCTAGTCTTCTATTATTTTAGGGAAGAAATTTCATGTGTTGTTCGACAGTTTGGACATTAAGTAAACAAACAGAACATCAGTCCCCAGTGTGGATCGGGAGACATATGACACCACCAGCCATGAGTTTCTCCCAGGAAGGCAGGAAGAAGAAATGAAATTCACTTTACTGACATATTTCCTTTTATCCTGTACATTTTCACCCTATAAATGTGGTCTATATAAAAATTATTATTTGTGGGCTGAGTATTAGGGTAGAATAAAGGGGGAGAAAACAGAAAGCCAATATATGTTAGCATTCTCTCTCTGCTTCCTAATTTGCTGTGAAATGGACAGCTAGCCTTGTCCAGCATGCCCTCCAATTCATGATGGACTGAATCCTCTGACACCACAAGCTTAAATTAACCCTTCCTTCTTTATTGTGCCAGGCGTTTGGTCAAATTGGGAAGTAATAGGTAGGTAGTAGATGATACTTAGATCTATGCCTTTCTTTTTCTTTCTTTCTTTCTTTCTTTCTTTCTTTCTTTCTTTTTTCCTTCTTTCTCTCTTTCTTTCTTTCTCTCTTTCTTTCTTTCTCTCTTTCTTTCTTACTTTTTTGACGATTAAAACAAATTTTAAAAAAGCAACACAGCAAAAACCTAAAAAGGTACAAGAGGATCCCTAGATGTTTCCTGATAACAAAAGAGTCTCTTATCTTTTGAGGAGAGATCATGGACTAGCTTTTCCATTAATGATGTACTTCTAAGGAATACCATGTCTAAGACACAAAGTGCATGCCATGGATGGAAGGAATCCCTTAAGCCCCTCTTATTTCAGAGTAGAGGTTCCCACTGCTTGAGAGCAGCTCTCACTTTCCCCATCTGAGCTCTGGAAGATAATCACTGCCCATGAATAGTTTATGGGGCTCACTGTGTAGCTCATTCAGGAGGCCAGCTGAGACCTGGTGGTCCAGTGGCTTACAGGGATGTTTCCAAATGAAACCTAAGTCTTACCCTCTGAAAATAAAGTGATTTGGGTGGTGCTGCATGGTGTGTTGTGGAACACAACTGAATCATACAGTGAGAATATAATCTCCTTTCAAACCATTTCCCTTTCCCATGTGTTAGAGTGAACAGCTCTCTGCGTGTCTCTACTAATGTTTCCAGCACTGCTCTCATGGCCACTAATCTTTCTGAATAGAGAACCAAGCTTCCAGCAGACAGAATGGCAAGTGAGGATTTAATAAGTGAGGAATATTGCTGTTTTCAATTCATTTAATCTGAAAGTCTATTTGTAGAAGATTTTCAGTTTGATAATATTACCAGATAGTGTCCTGGAAGTTTATTGTAGCAGGAAAAAAGGGCATTTGAAAGGAATACAATGAGCACCATGGTGAGGTGACTTAAGGATAAGCCACATTATGTCAGTGAGCAGAGCCCAGGAGTTGTCCCTGTCGTGCTGGGAGACAATGGAGGGGGGGACTTGTCCACACTTCTTTCAGCATCACTTCGTCTCCTCATGGCTGTGATTCAGTTTACCATCCCAAATCTCACAATTATGTCTGGGCCATGCTTTACAATCACATTTGTTCTTTGGTCTTACGTTCTTAAATTTACACTTTAGAATTTAATGCACAAATACCAAGTATTTGCATCATTTCTAACCCTCCACATCCCTTCTCTCACATCCAGCTCCTCCCATGTTTTTTTTCTCCCTCTAGAATTCATGACCATATATATAATCATGACTATATATATACATGTATATAATCATAACTATATACATATATATATATCCTAATATATATGGCATTGGTCTTGTTCACATGTGCATGTGTTTATGACTAACCATTTAGCAATGGGGCTTGTTCCTGGAGTTAACTGGTTTTCTCTCTGTCAGAAGCCATTCACTGTCTCTAATTCTTCATCTAGGGATGGACTTTGGAAAAGTTCCTCACATACATATTGGTTGGCAGGTCAACTGATACGATTATTATGCAGGTCTTTATACAATCATATTGTCCAGATTCTATGGCTGAAGCTTCCCTGTTACATCCAGGGGACACTGAATAGCAGCAGACTTCCAAGTCCTCTGTCTCTTATGATATCTCTGCCTCTTCTGAGATTTCCCTGAGTCTTAGGTGTATGGATTGTGTTGGAAATAAACCAGCTGTGGTTGGGTACCCCACAGGCACTTCCTCCATTTGGACCAGTTGTGGATCTCTGCAGTAGTTTCTGCAGGTACAAGAAAAAGCTCCTTTGATGTGAGACGTGTTTCCCTCCGTGGATTGACATGGAAGTTTAGATGTAAACATGGTTTTCTGTGTGTGTGGGCAAACATTTTCAGTGGTCCCTTCTCTTCCAGGGGTTTTGTTATTTTTCTATGCTGTGCATAAATGGATTGGATAGTTCTAACTTTCTTTGATCACACCCACAGATCATAAACTTGACAGGTAGAAACAGTGAACCACCTAAGTACAAACTGACAACCCACCCATCCAAGGACATTTGTGTGTGTGCGCATGAGTGAGTGAGTGCGTGTGTTTTGCATGCGCATTTTGCGTGCGTGTTTTGCGTGTTTCTTGAGGAAGCCAAGCACTCCTGCTTGTGTGTTGTCTTTAAGCTCCACTCACTCTTTTTCTCATTTCTGATTGTCAACTGTTAATTCATTAGAGAAAGAGAGCAGAAGAGAGAGAAATACTAGAGTCCCGTTTCCAAACAAATACTAGCATCTGTCGCATCCCCCTCGACCAGCAAGGATGACGCAACTCGCAAAAGCTCTTCTCCAGCAGTTTATTCAGGTCCCTTGAAAACAGTCTTCTGAATGCCCGGGCAGACCCAACCCACAGACTAAATACTATATGAACAGCCGATCAACTAAAGCGATGTGGTGCTATCTTAGAGGCCCACGTATGTGGAAGCAAGCCAGATCAGCGGTCTTAACCAAATATGGACTTGTTTACCACCGAGAGCACTCACCGTCGGGCTGGTGGAAGGCGGAAACCGGCGCCATCTTTATGGCACGGCACGTCGCAGCTCTCTACAGTTCCCCCTTTTTTATTTTTTCTAAAGTTGGTAGAAGTCCCTGGAAAGGCTTCGTAATCCCTCTATCTGGGGATCTCACAGTGGGCCTGAGCCTGTAGGAGGGCGGTGCTCAAACTCTTACCCGTCTCTGGGTCAGCCTCCCCACTCGGGACTGCCCTGTCTTAGGTGGCCGAGACTTACCCGTCTACTCCGTCATTGACTTGCCAGACCCTAATATCTGTGGAATGAATACCTCAGTGGGCAGGGACTATGCTCAGTGAAGATTTAAGGCTTCATGGCAGCGAGCCATGCCTGAGGGGACTGGCCCGCCTCAATGGCGACAAGGGCCTGTATAATCATGGCTGCATTACGCTTTTGTGTGGCTCTCATTTTGTAGATGCACCATAGGCAAACCAGACAGGCTAGTATCATCAGTATCGCCAAAGAGCCTATGCCCGCCCACTCCTTAAGATGATCCATAGCCGTCTGAATCCAGGAAGTCAAACCAGTAGCCAGGCTCAGATCCACCCGAGTGGAGTTGATGTGGACGATTTTCGCTCTCAACTCTCTCATCAAATTTTCAAATTCAGCCGACCAATCCTGTAAGAGGAACTTCGACAATTGTCTAGACAGATTAGCAGCCTTTGTAAAATTTTGATACTGCATGGAAGTAACACACAAACCTTGCATTTTCCACTCACACCCCAATTGTGTTAGTTGCCAAAGAGAATCAATCTGTTCTTGTATTAAATCTATGCGTTGATTAACTATCATAAGGCCTCCTTTGAGATGAGAATTCATAGAGGTCTGGGTATCCAATGCCTGTGCTACAGTGGCTGAGATGTTATTCAGGGCATTGGCAGTCTATATAGAACTAGACAAGGCAATAGCTGAGGCAGTAGCTCCCACAGCAGCAATAGTGATGGCAGTAACAATAGCTGCAGTGATGCCAAAATCTCTTTTAAACCTGAATAGCATCATGGTATTAGGGGCCTCTACAGGAACTGGTACATATCGAGGCATTCTAGTCACCACAGCCACAGGAAAGGCTGTGGCATTCCAGCATAGGGCATAAAAACATGTGCCCGGAGTGCATACTAACTTTTCTTCACCCAAGGATGCACTCCCATTACTTACAATCCACAGAAAAGGAGGCCAGAGACATACTGGTGAAGCTGAAAAGGTCTTGTTGCGGTAAGAATGAAACAAAGATTTCCAAGTACCAGAGCCACTACCGCTAGAAAAATCTAATTTGGTAGCGGACCCTAGGGAAAAATTACCTCTTTGATAAACTCCTCCCCCAAGCATAATGACAGGTCCCAAGTCCATGCAACTTCCATTTACCCCACACAAAAGCCACAAATCAAAAGGATTGGTGGCAGTCTGCTGAGGATCCCTAGTAGATATATCAAGCATTCCTGTACAAGACTTATTCACTATATTACTAATCATGGGGCTAAAGGAAAAATAATCTTGTTGAACCCAAACTGCTCTGCGCTCCTGACATCCAGTCCAGGGAAAAGGTCCTTCCTCTCCTGTGGATCCTCTACAAAAAGGTGCCCAGCGTGGCTGTCTGGGGGGTCCTGGTTAGAGACTCGTGTGGGCCACCATCCTTCAAGGCAAGAACCGTTGCCTGAAAACAAACCACCACTCCTACCCCCAAACCTCAGTTGTGGTAAAAAATCTGCTGACTGCAGAGACAATTTAATGCATTCTGTATCATCTGACCTATTGAAGCTCATTAAAAAGCACAGACTACCCTTCAAGCTGACGTTTCTATTACCCTCTATAGGGCTTCTCTGATTATCAAAGGGAAGGTAGGGTAAACCTAAGCTTCTATTACTGCTGAAGTAACCTTAGGGAATATCACTGGGTGCTCCTTAAAAAATGATAGTAATGGATGCTTAGGATAATGGTTATCAATCGCTCCTTCAAAGCTACATTGCAATATTGCCCAGTCATCTACAGTGCCACACAAAATCTTAATTTGATGACTGGAATAGGGCACTATTATACTGGCAGGAGCAACTCCAAAAGACTGCAAGCATTGTTGGATACCATTCAAGGCTAAAGCAGCAACTGCAGTGGGATAATGTTCTATGGATTTTTTTTGGAGAAATCTTTGAATAGGTCCATAATAATGGTCTGTCCTGCCATAACAATCCTGTAGGTTGACCATAGGTGGCAAATATGCACAATGCAATGGGCTGTCCTTCCTGCCATCTCTTTAGGAAGGCACTCTGTAACCTTTCTTCCACTTTACATAAAGCTTTTCTTGCTTCTTCTGTAAATTTTCTAGGAGAATTAAGTGCTGAATCACCTTTCAAAATATCATATAGGGGTCTTATTTCATAATTTGGTAGCTTTAAATAGCCTCTTACCCAATTGATATCTCCTAACAACCTTTGAAAATCATTTAGAGTCTTTAAATTATCTTTTCTTATCTCAATCTTTTGAGGTATTATCTTTTCAGGTCCAACCTTCACTCCTAAATAATCAACCACATTTTCCTTTTGAACCTTATCAGGAGCAATAAACAACCTTTTCTTTTTTAATAATTGACTAATTCTTCATAGGCCCGATCTAACATTTGTTCACTCTTAGCTGCCAGTAAGATATCATCCATATAATGAACACATCTCAAATCTGGAAAATTATTTCTCAAGGGAGCAATGGCTTCCCCCACATACAGTTGGCACATAGTGGGGCTGTTTTCCATGCATGCCCTGGGGTAATACTACCCATTCAAACCGCTGATCAGGTTCCTCATGGTTACAGGATGGAACAGTAAATGCAAATCTCTCACTATCTTTGGCACACAAAGGGATGGAGAAAAAACAATCCCTTATATCTATAACTATAATGGGCCATGAGGCTGGCAAAGATGATAAAAGCGGCAAGCCGCGTTGCACTGGGCCCATGATCTGCATTTGTTGATTTATGGCACGCAGGTCATGCAACAATCTCCATTTTCCAGATTTCTTTTTAATGACAAAAATAGGTGTATTCCAGGGAGATACAGATGGTTTTATATGCTTTAAAGACATCTGTTCATCCACCAACTCTTTGGCTGCATTCAATTTTACAGAGGAAAGTGGCCACTGAGGAACCCATACTGGATCCTCCGTCTTCCAAGTTATGGGAATGCCCTCCTCAGTGGCCCCTAGGAAAAACCCAGGCCCTGTCTCTTTTGTCTTTGCTGCATAGATATGGGACTCTTCCGCCCCTGCAAATATTTTCCTATTCCAAAGCCTGGAGCATATCCCATATCTTGCATCATACGTTGGGCTGAATCAGAATAGTCATTACTCAATTTAAATCCCATATCCTTTAAAAGGTCTCTTCCCCAAAGGGAGATAGGGAGCTCAAGTACACATGGCTGCATTTCTCCTGAGTGGTTTTCTTGGTCCTGCCACTTTAATAATCTTGCACTCATATCTGGAGTCTTAGCATAACCCAGGCCTTGAAGTGTTTGAGATGAGGCTTGTACGGGCCAACCTGAAGGCCAATCTTTCTTTGCTATGATACTCCTATCAGCCCCAGTATCCAAAAGGCCCAGGATCTTTTTACCATCAACTTTTAACTCCAAGACGGGGCGTTGGTCTAAATCCAGGGAGAGAAAAGTCAGATCTGTGCCCGTGGACCCAAAACCATCTTTTCCTCTCTCTCGATCCTTTGCTGCATAGTGATCATGTAAGCTCGGCAACATGATCAACTGAGCAATTCTATCTCCAGGAGAGATAGCTGTTATACCACGGGGGGAGGCTACCATGATCTTAACCACTCCTGTATAATCTGGATCTATAACCCCAGGATGGACAATAAGTCCTCTCAAGGCTGATGATGACCTCCCTAACAGCAAACCAACTGTACCAGGTTCAAGGGGTCCTTTAAAATCTGTTTCAATTAACTGGACCTGCATTTGGGGCGTTAATACGAGTCTGGTGGTGGAGCAGAGGTCCAATCCTGCTGAGCCTGCAGTGGCTCTCCACGGTCTCTCGGATGGCGGAGGGTTGGCCATCTCTCTTGATTCTGTTCTTTGTCCTGATTCTCTACTGCCCCATATATTTGTGGTCCCTGAGGTCGTGGGCGCCGCTGTCCGTTTTTTGGACGAGCGCCACCATAACCTTGAGTTAAAGGCTGGCCATGGATGTCTATCACTGAACGGCATTCATTAGCCCAATGGTTCCCTTTTTTACATTTTGGGCATAACCCCGGCCGCCTGGGGCGTTGTACACTTCCTGTACTTTCTATACTCCTTCCCCTGGGGCACTGTCTTTTAAAGTGTCCCATCTTGCCACACTTAAAACAAACTCCTGAACTTCCTCCACCTTTTCTGGTCAACTGTACTACTGCGGCAGCAAGACCAGCATTAGTTAACGGCCCTCCAAGTTCTCTACACACTTTCATCCAGGCTTCTAGCCCTTTGTTCTTGTAAGGGGTGATAGCGGCTCTACACTCTTTGGTACATTGCTCATAGACTAACTGTTTTATTAGTGGCAAGGCAGCATCCGGGTCACCAAAAATCTTCCCTGCTGCTTCCACCATTCGTGCCACAAAGTCTGAAAAGGGCTCCATGGGGCCCTGTAGAATCTTAGTTAAGTTCCCACTCACCTCCCCTTTATTAGGAAGAGATCTCCAAGCCTTGATAGCTATCTTGTTTATTTGCTCATAAACCTGAATAGGATATCCTATCTGCTGGTTGGCAAATCTCCCCTGCCCAAGCAGCATATCTCTATCCCAGGCTGGATTTCCATCTCTCTGATTAATGGATGCTTGCTCAGTGGCATACTCAATCAAGAAAGCTTTCCAGTCTAAGTATTGCCGTGGACTTAAGCAGGTGCTGGCCAGGCCACTCCAATCACATCAGAGTCATACAATGTCTGCTTAATGCTTCCACTTGAGCCATTGTAAAAGAAGCGGTAATACCATAGGTACGAACCGACTCTGCAAGGGATTTAACTACCTTAAAATCAAGCGGTTCCTCGTACCTGTTCCCTTGTGGGTCTTGGTATACCGGATAGGCAAACTGTAATTCTGTTCTTACTTGTGTCCACATCCCTGGGCAGAAAGATCTCCCTACTTTCAGGGACTGAACAGGCTGATCTATCTGAATGGCTTCTGGGTATGGAGGGGGAGTTGAAGGCGCCACGGCAACGGCTTTACTTACACCGACCGCCGCCAACGTGGCTGAAGGCGCCGCGGCAACGGTTTCACTTACACCGACTGCCGCCAACGTGTCTTTCTCTTTTACCCTTTTCTTTTCCCTTTTTCTAATAGCAGTCCCCTCCAACTGTTCTATTAGAGCATGTAGCTCCCCTTCAGAATCCGTGCCCTCTGAGTCCTCAAAATCTCTAAAATCTCTAAAATCTCTAAGATCGGGATAGAGAGGGACCTTCCTTTTGCTTCCCTTTTCACTGTCTGCCTGCTCAAATCTTTCGCCTTTGTTACTTTCCTTTTCACTGTCTACTTGCTCAGATCTTTCCCCTTGCAGCAGTTCCAAGGCTGATTCTCTCTCCTTGATTGCATTACAGCATCTCTGATCTTCTAAACAACTTCTCACCATCTTCCAAATCGGTCTTACTCCATGCTTCAGAGTACCTTGCTCCCAAGCAAAATCTAAATCCCTGCCTAATTTGTCCCAGCAGGATACCGTAAGATTCCTGGACACCGCAAACCACGGAGCCACGGAATCACATTCATTCAAAAATCTCTCTAGGGTAGACTTCTTAATTTTCAAATTCCTAGCTAAAAGTAGCTCCTGAAGAGCCAGAAAAATTGGATGTGACTCAGACAATCCCATGATTAAAAATTTACTTTCGGTTCACAGCTTCCCCGCGAAACTTTACCTTTTGTTCGCAACTTCCCACAAAACTTTACCCTTTGTTCGCAATCTCCGCGAAACTTTACCATTTGTTCACTATCTCCGTGAAACTTTACCTTTTGTTCGCTATTTCTGTGAAACTTTATTGTCCCAATTTATCCCAGGAACTTACCAGTGCACTGCCCCTGACTGCAGGAGTTCTGAGTCTTTTTTGGGTCCCCGTACGGGCCACCACTTGTCGCGTCCCCCTCGACCAGCAAGGATGACGCAACTCGCAAAAGCTCTTCTCCAGCAGTTTATTCAGGTCCCTTGAAAACAGTCTTCTGAATGCCCGGGCAGACCCAACCCACAGGCTAAATACTATATGAACAGCCAATCAAGTAAAGCCACGTGGTGCTATCTTAGAGGCCCACGTATGCAGAAGCAAGCCAGATCAGCGGTCTTAACCAAATATGGACTTGTTTACCACCGAGAGCGCTCACCATTGGGCTGGTGGAAGGCGGAAACCGGTGCCATCTTTAGGGCGTGGCACGTCGCAGCTCTCTACAAGCATCCTTCTCATAAAGTCATAGTTTCCAGTGGTTTACTTTCTGAGCTTTGCCTGGTATACTCACAGAGTTCATTAAGACAATGTTTTTGGGTGAAAGGGTTGGCTGGGTAGTTCACAGTTTAGACTTTGGTCTGGGATATGGTTCAGTGCAGTCCTTCATGATGTTGAATTAGATAAGTCTTAGGAATCTGGTCTGCCTGCCCTGTGATGTCCTCATTCATAAGATAGGGTCACAGACAGTGACCACCTTGAACATTGGTTGAGAACAAAAAAAAAAAAAAAAAATGCCAAGATTGCAATTAAGGTGGAGCTTCCCATGTCCTCAGGGACTGATGAGACTGTAACTATGGTAACTGGTTCCCTTTGTTTCTGCATCTTCTTTGACCTCTTCATGGATGAGGTGGAAGGTTTTCATTGATGGTAACTATACATGTCAGGCTTTAGACTCACACTATGTTTTTCCAGTGTCCATGTTAAATTTACCAGTAAGTAGGCAATGGCAGATGATAACTAATGATAGCAGCCACTATCGTTACAATCTAAATTGTTGCTTGCTCCGTGTAAGGGAGAAAACAGTGGCAAGTGGGCTTTACACTCTACTCAGTAAGTGTTGTCATATTAAAATTATACTTATATAATTATTAAAATAGTTGTGTATTTCTGATTGAACTGCCTGCCTACTCTGGACCTTCATGGTGAGGACAGAATTCAATCAGTTTCCTTACAAATATCACAATATAACTGCAGATGGAGCTTTATGCTGATTGGAGCTTAGTAGCTTTTGAAATAGCTTATAGAAAATTTCAAATCTTTGTAGTAGTCCCAGAGTCAGCCAAACCCTGCGTTTCAACCCAGCCTTGGTCAAAACTCTGCACTGCTTACTGCTTACTTTGATGGTGGACTGCCCCCGGGAGGCTGTAGAGATGCCGCCTGACCTCACGGAAGCAGTGAGATGCTGACTGTGTTGTTGGCCTTGTTTTTAGAGCAGGAGGCATACACGTGTATGCGCCTTCCATCTCTATAAGATGTTCAGTGGAAAGACAATCAAAGTGACAAGGTGCTCTTACTTTATTCTGTCGGTTAAAAGATTAAGCAAACAAACAGTGTGTAAGAACGGGACCCCATCTCTCCCCTCTCCACACTCAGGAAACAAATCTAACTTGCTACCAACACACCTTTGTCAAATAAATTAGATGCTTGGTGTTCACGTGTGTTAGTCACATAACATTCCTCTCTGCAGTTCCATTCTCACCACTGTAATGGGAGTTAACACTACCAGGACACATCGCTGAGTGCCGAGTGCCTAATTTAGCCACTGACAGACCAGACTCAGAACTTTAGTTCCGAGAAAGTTCTCGGGTGCAGTTTTGAGAGCTGGCCACAAGAGGCACCTTTCTCGGGTACAGCTCCATTGCTCTCTGTTTAGAGTGTTTCATAAGGGCTCTGAGCTTGCCTGTGGGGTCCTGTGCATGGCGGAATCCTGACTTCCACATACCAGGTGCCAGCATTCTCCCACTTTGAAAACCCAGATGGTTGGTTAGCAAAGAGTGTCTATGTCCCGTGGGGTCAAAAGTGGCCCTATTTGAGCCTAACTGATGCACAATAACATGACCACTACTGCAGCGTCTTGGCGATGTTTTAGTATGCATTTTCAAAACAAAACAAAGCAGAATGAAAAAGAAGAAAAGGAAAAGAAAGAGGGGCCGGAGACACAGGTCAGTTGGTAAAATGCCTGCCCCACAAGCACGGGGACTTGAGTGTGAGCCCTAAAACTCACACAAAAGGTGGTCATGGTTGTGCATTCTTCTGCTCCCAGAACTGCAGGGACAGAGGTCAGATCCCTAAGTCTTGCTGGCCAGGCATCCTGGCAAAACCAGATGGTGAGGGTAGAGGGATCGGACCTAGTCGGTGCCGTGGTGCTGTGCAGGCATGAGGGCCTGTGTTCCATGCCCAGAATCAGTGTGAGAATGCCAAGGGTGAAGGTGTGCTCTTGTAGTCACAGCACTGGGGAGGCAGACCCACTGGGGAAATCACTGGGGCTTGATGGGCAGCCCTTCTAATCAAGTCGGTGAGTAGGCTGCCTAAAACACTTAAGGTGAAAAGCAAAAGAGAAAGCCATGCAGTTAACATGGACCTCTGGCTTCCATGTGCATGTGCACACACACACACACACACACACACACACACACACACACACACACACCACATCACATCACAAGAACACACACAGACATGGAGTTTTAAAAATCTAATGAAAAAAGTTCTTTTGCAAATTAAAAGAGACAGCAGCAGCAGAAGGGGCTGAGCTAAACACAGTGCTGGAATTCATATTTTAAAGGCTGTAAGTATCCCTTGTGACTTGATAATGCTGGACACTAGGTTGAATCTTCCAAAATGTTCATTTTCTTAGGTGCGATAATTAACTTGTAGTTATGTAGAAAACTGTCATTAGAAAAATTCTGAGTTGATGAGGGGACATATAGACCCAACCTGTTATAAATCAGGATAGTACAAGACCACACCATTCACACACACACACACACACACACACACACACACACACACACACACGTAAATACACACATATATATCTCACATGTGTATGCATACATATATACATATAATATGTTCACGCATGGAAAATATTTCTTATATTTTCTCCCACGTGAATTCTTTGAATATAATTCATGCTATGAACCTGAAATTAATGTGTTAGGTATACAGCCATTTTATATTTGGGTACATGCTCGGATACAAGCATACACACACACATAGATAAATATTTATGTGAGATTCTGGGCTTTAATGTCAAGCCTGTGGTGAGCCCTTTAAATGTCTGGGTTTTAATTTGTGCAGTGGATAACCAAGAACAAAAGTTGTTGGGTTTTTGGGGTTTTTTGAATGCTTTCATAGCTTTTCTACAGGTTCTGAATCTGAACACACCTGTGCATGCCTATCTTTTGCATAGAGCAGATGGGTTGCTGGTGTCTTGGCTCAAACAGCCAGCAGGTGGCAGTGTGCAACCAAGAAACCATTACCTAGCTGTAGACACTTTTAATTAGCTAAAAGGAAAAACAGGTATGGCTTCACATAACATTTATTTATTTATTTATCTATCTATTTATTTATTTATTTACTTTAATTTGCCTGAGCATCTACCGAGGGCACTTTTGCCTACTTTCTCCCAGCTTAAGTGTTAGAGGAAAAGGAATATCAAGACACAATCAATTGCTGGCCTGGGCCAACCCCCCTGAACTTTAGTCCTGCAAACATCATCATCCCTGTGCCATCTTAGAAATTGCTGCAGTGGAAGGAAGCACGGAGCTATCAATTTCTTCTAGGGCTGCACTGGCCTCTGTCCTTGAAAAGCAAACCTGCTGCCTCCGAGGGTGAGATAAAGGGTGCTTATGTGAGCTGGAGGTGGGCGGGCTTCTCTATCGGTGTCCTAGAAGTTGATTGGGGGGCCCTGGAGGAAGAAATGAAAGAGCGGCTTAAATACTTCATGGTAGCCAGGTCCCCTGTAATGAATTACCCTGAGCTGGCCAGCACAGTAACTGTATCACAGAGGGTGGGGAAGCAGCCTCATTTTTAAGGAAGCAGAAACCTTCCTTAAAAGACCACCTCTCCTGGGGCTGTTGATTTTGTCTTTTGAGGGGAGAAGCTGGATCCAAGGGAGATGCTTGAGTTGTCCGCCCATACTAAGCACAGGTTTTATCTTTCTTGATTTTTCTGAGAGGACTTCACATTAACCAATCCAGAAGACAGCATCATACCTCTTTGACAAAGAAGAAAAGTGTGTCTCAGAAGCAGTGTGTAGTTAGGGAGTTGGGAATTGGCTCAGTCAATAAAGAACTTGCATTGAAAGCACAGGGACCTAGGTTCAATCCCCAACCATTGCTGAGCTCACAGTCAACCATGCGGGGTGTGGAAGTGCACACTTGTAAGCACAGCACTGTGGGGCAGAGGCAGGTGGATCTCTGGGCCTCACTGACCAGGCAGTATAGCCTAAAAGTGAGCTCTACGCTAATGAGAGAGACCCTGTTCGGAGGTGCTCCTGAGGTTGACACCTGAGGCTGTCCTTTGGCCTCCACGTGAATGCATGTGCACGCGCATGCACACACACACACACACACACACACACACACACACACACACTCTGTTGAGAAGTATTGCCTGCACAGCTTGTCACTTTATTACCTGGCCTCTTCTTTTAGGTACCAAAATGGTCCTTTTATGAATGTACATGCACATGGTGTCCATGTGTGTGGCCTATGGACACATGTGTGGGGGTACCTGTCGATGCCAGTGTCCTGGTCTGCCGCTCCCCACCTGATTCTCACTGAACCTGGAGTTAGGCTTCCTGCCAGCAAGTTCCAGGAATCCCCTTGTGTCTCTTCTACACAGTGCTGGATTTACAGGCATGCATCAAACTTTCTCATGTGGGTGCTAGGGATTCGAACTCAGGTCTCCTTTCTTGCCCAGCCAGTACTCTGACCCACTAAACCATCTCCCAGGCTCCTGACAGGGGCTCACCTTAAAAAATAGGGAATGGGGCTGGATGGATGGCTTAGTGGTCAAGAGTTCATACTCTTGCAAGGAGCCAAGTTCTGTTCCCAGAAACCATATCACAACAGTTTGTACCTCCAACTCCTGGAGATCTGGTATGTCTGCTCTCTATGGACACCTGAACCTATGGAAATCTACCCATACATATATACACATATAACTAAAAATAAAATAAATCTTTTTTTATGTAGAGAGTGGTCACTGGGAGGGGCATTCAAACTTTTTTGCTCTACATGAACTTGAGCTGGATCCCCAATATACATGTGGAAAAGCCAGGCATAGTGGTATACATATGTAAGGACAGTTTGGGGGAGGGAACAAAGCTGAATCCTTGGGTCTCACTGGTCATCTAGAGTAACTGGACAGGTCCAGGCTAATGAGAGACCTTGTTTCGAAGCAGGTACATGGCATTGTTGAGAGTGATACCTGAGGTTATCCTCTGGTCTCCACAAACAAGGGTGTGAAAACACACACACACACACACACACACACACACACACACACACACACACAAAGAGTAGCCCTATCATTTGAATCATTTGAAGCAGTAAATCAGGGGATAGCACTGCTGGTTTGTGGCACATAGGGTATGAACCAGAGCTGAAATCCTATTGGGAGGGAATAGATAGGTGGTTTCTAGGGTGGAGGAGGGATGGAGGGAACCCTGATTTGTTGTTCAATTTTAGAGTTATTGGGTAAAAGTAAGAATGTTCCAAGATGATTTTGAGTAAGTGGACTAAAGGCACGGACTGTCTCTTTTCCTTCCTTCCTTCCTTCCTTCCTTCCTTCCTTCCTTCCTTCCTTCCTTTGTTCCTTCCTTCCTTTCTTTCTTTCTTGTTTTTAATTTTTTTTATCACTCTTTGGTGTTCTTGGTTCCAGAGGGTAGTGGAGTCTGTGATCATCATGGTGGGAGAATGACACCAAACAGCCATGCAGCATGGCACTGGAGCAGTAGCTGAGAGCTTACATCTGATCCACAAGCACAAAGCAGAGAGAGAGAGAGAGAGAGAGAGAGAGAGAGAGAGAGAGAGAGAGAGAGAGACAGAGAGAGAGAGAGAGAGACAGAGAGAGAGAGAGAGACAGAGAGAGAGCGAGAGAGAGAGAGAGAGCTAGAAACTAGTTAGCTTGCTTTTGAAACCTCAAAGCCCAACCCTAATGATATGCCTTCCCCAACAAGATCACATCTACTAATCCTTACCAACACTTCCACCACTCCCTAGTGACTAAGATTATGAACATATGAACCTGTGGGGGCCATTCCCATTCAAACCAGTACGTGGGCTACACTATGATAGGCTTCTTCTAAAATAAAAATAGAAATAACAACAACAATAAAAAGCAGACCCTCTTCCCCAAATAAAAATACAAGAAGAGTAAAATTTTAAACTAATTTTTTTCTCCAAACTTTTCCATCTCAAGCACATGCATTTCAACACAGACTCTGCACTGTGTTTTGCTCGCCTTGTACCTCAGAAATATCCCCTGCCTCAATCGGTAGTTCCTCTTAAAACAATTATGTATCTCCCATTATGTATCTGCATCCTAGTTTTTCTTTTTAATTCTACCGAATTTGTTTATTTGTGTGCATGCTTTGGGGTGTGCAGGTGCCGTGGGGCAAGTGTGGTGGTCAGAGGGCACCATCACCTGGTCCTCTTCTTCCACCAGGTAGGTCCCAGGGATTGAACTCAGGCCACCAGACACAATGACAAGTGCCTTCCTGCTGAGCTTTCTCACTACCCCCAGATAGGTTTTGTTTTGTGCTTTTAGATCCACGTTTCTATTGTTGTATAGTAGATGAGTTCTAGTGTGCGGGCTAAAGAGGGTCACCTTACCTTTGAAGAGATATAGTGTACCATACCTTTAAAACATATTCTCAGCATACAGTCATAGGCCATGCACTTTACTGGGGATGGCATTGTGTCAGGTAAGCCCCACAGTGACAGCAGTGGTGATCCTCATCTCCTCCATGTCAGAAGAACACAAGACAGAACATGTCCCTGTCCTGGAATTGCTCTAACATCCACCATCATGATCTCTCCATCTGCCAGGCAGGTCTCAAACCAGCTGAGACCCTGACCAGCATCACTTTGCAGTAGCGATTCTACCTGAAGACTTTGCAGCCTGCTTGGGTTATTCCAAGCCCCTTCCCTCTTCCTTTACTGAATGGACTCTTCTGGAAGCCCCATGGGCCATCTGGATGCACGCAAATGACAGCATGTCCCAGGATCGCCCAGCCTGGGCCTCCCTTGTCATTTCCATGAAGCTTATTTTTTGCATAATTTAAGTATGACATGGTTGTGCCATTTAAGTTCTGTGAAATTGGTGTTCTACCATCCATGAAATTATATACATCTTGGGAATATTTCCAGTTACTAAAGGGGCGAATGCATTCTTGCAGAGGGGTGCGGCAACAGTGGACTCCATTGAGCCACCCCCCCAGAAAGCACAGTTATCTCTCAGTGCCATGCTGCGACACAAAGGTAAACATTTGCTGTTTATATCCTAGAGAAACGGAACTGCAAGGATAAAGCATCCTTTATGTCCTTGTCCTAATTCATCTCATTTCCCGAAGCTTCCCCCACCACAATTCTTCCTAATCCCACTTCACACCTCTAGAGACCCATGCTTGCTAACACTGCAGGTTTAATGTTCCATTGTTCTAGGTCCCCAGAAAAAAAAGATGCACAATCCTCCAAAGAACGTTGACAGCTGATGGGTCTCATGAACTTGATTGTCACATGTGGGTGCAGATTCTGCCTATTGCATGGACAGGAATAGCCCGGCATCATGCTGATGTACTGTGTGGTTCCTTTCCCAGGTCTCTGCATTACTGATGCACAGGAAGGGCAGGCAGTTGGTTCCCGAAATAAAAATAACACATCCATAGGAACTTAATTACACAAACATCCCCTGCTTTCCTGGTTTTGTGTTCCAGTGATTATCTGTATGAACTGGAATAGTTCAATCTATGCAGTGGCAAAGATACCTGGGTAGCTCAGTGGCTTAACACTGACATGCTACTCACAGACTACAACAGTTCTCCAGGGCAACGGATTTCCCAGAGAAGATACTGGGAATCGACGTACTTCCTTCTCATAAGCCTTTACTTAGGACATATTTTTGACAGGGTTTCATGTATCCCAGGCTGGCCTCAAACCTGTTATGTACCTGTGGCTGACCTTAAATTTCTGATACTCCTGAATGATTGATTGCATTAGAGTTGTGAATGTCCATGCTCAGTTTTAATATATAGTGTTGGAGATTCAATCTAGGGATTTGCACATTCGGAACAAGCACAGTACAAACTGAGCCACACACCCCAACCCCTACTTGTATTTTATCTCAAGGCTTTGTGGAATAATAGTCCTTTGTAAGGTAGTGATGCCAGTAGAATGGGACACATGGAAGGCTCATACCTACTAGTATATGCCAGTCCAAAGAAGTCAAGCAATACTTTCATTGATAAACAGGCGGAATAGACCATCTGGGCCCTGCTTAACTGCCAGGGAGTACAGGAAGCCAATGGTCAAGAATAAAAACTGGGCACATGAGATTTCACTCCCATGTTATATCCAGTACTGAGCAGAAGCTGCACGAGATTCCGCTGTTAACCACAATGCACTTTGGAGAGTTTGCACCACGCTGGGTATCACACTGTCTGTTTCTCCCAAACTCTATGCTGACAGTGGTGGGGTTACCAGCTAAGTGCAAGAAACAGTTTATAAAGATTACCACAGGGCTGGGAAGATGACTTATTCCCAGCACAAGTAAATAGCAACCCGGACTTCATGCCCAGGACCACCAGAGGTCACGCATGCAGCATGGTCCACCATGCGCTCAGCTGCAGTTCTGGCTGAAGAGCTTTACAGCTTCAAGATCATCCTTTAAGCCTGGTTACACCTGCAGCTTTTATACCAACTCTTCCAGTTTTCATATGTGCCAGTCCAGGTCGGGCGCGGATAAGCTGACAGGAAGATGCTAGCTAGTCTTATGGACCACATTTATCATTATGGTAAAAGAAAAATCATCTTTTAAAGTGAAGGTTTTTCTCTTCTGCATTTCGAATAGTTTATTTAGTGCACAAAAATTATTTTCACTGTGACCTGAGAGATACAGATCAGGGACGACCGATAAAGTATGTCAGCCTGATTGTGATAATGTCCCTTATCCGAGCTTTCAGATCACTGATCTCTCCCTCTGTATAAACACACTCTCTGGGGACAGCTGTCATGAATGTCCTCTTGATGTGCTTTGTGACATGTCCACCATTCTAATTCTGTGTGGTTTTTCATTGCAACTGTCAAGGTGGACATAAGCTGGGAGAAGCTGTCTTATTTCTGTTCTTTTATGGGAAGACCGTGTACACAACCCAGCCCAGTAAGGGCAGTGGGCTTCCATTTTGCAGAAAGAGGTGTGTCTGCATGTTTGTGCTCCCAAATGTGTGCATATGCCTACCAGATTCTATTGAGAATTGGCTGCTAAAAGGCATAAGAGTGAACTGTTCCCTGGGCCAAAGAAAATTAGTTCAGAGGTATTGATGACAAATAAGTTAATCTTCTTTGAATACATTTTTGAAAACAGAGTATTTTACTTATTCATTTATTTGTTTGTTTGTATGCTATGTTTGCTTAGAGAGAATTATCCTTGACTGACATGAAATATGTCCTTAGGGATAGGGGGTAGAGGGTGGGAGAGTGGGACTGGGAGGGGCGGAAAGAGGGCACTGTGATGAAGATGTAACCTGAAGTAATAAATAAATATTTTTTTAAAAATATGTCCTTAGACTTGAGTCTCTAGTGTATGAAGGTTGCCAGAGGGTTAGGAAGTTGGTTCACTTGGTCAAGTGCTTGCCTGAGTTTGAGCCTGTGGAACCCACGTCATGATTGGCGCACACATAGCTTCATCTAGGGAGGTGGGAACAGACAGTTCCCAGGAGTCCAGCCTAGCCTACTTGGTAAGTTCCAGGCCAGTGAGAAGCTTGGTCAGTATTAGAAAACAAGCTGGAGAGGCACATGAGAGATGAAAACTGACATTTCCTCTGGCCTCCACATGTATGCATATACACATGCACCCCCACACATGTGAATCTTCGCACACATACGAACAGGCATATATAGATGTATGAGGCTACAACTCATGCTACATTACCCATGATTTGAAACAGTGGTTTATTTGTCAACATACTAAACAATATGGCCTCTTTAAATGTATCTAGGGGTTTTTTTTTTTCCTTGTAGTCCTTGAATAAGAAGGAACAATGGTAAGATGTGTGCTTTTCTACATGTGCAGATTTGTCATCCAGACCACACATCCTCCTACTATCAGCTGGTAGGAGGGATCTCCATATTCAATAGAGAGGAGAGATTACTGACAATACAAAATGATTTTGACCAAAGGATCACAATGTTAAGGAAGTTGAATGAACAGAGTATAAGTAGAAGCTAAGAAAGCCTTAATCACCACCATTCCCAGACACAGCCATTGTTACTAAGATGGTGTGGTGCATCATTAAGCAATACCAAGAAGCAGTGGGTGGATTACCTGGTTAGCTGGTGGGGAAGCTTAATTAGCCTAGTTAGTGAACTGTCTGAGTTTCTTGTCTTGCTCCTGTGACAGAATGCCCTGACAAAACAACTTCAGGGTTTACCTAGCTCACATCATGACAGGCAAATCAAGGCAGCAGGAGGTTGAGGTGCCTGGTCCCATTGTAACCATAGTCAGGACTCGGAGGGCAAGGGTTGAATGCTTGCTGGAGCTCAGCTTGCTTTCTCCATCTTGTGCAGTTCAGGATTCCCTGGCCAGAGGATGGTTCTGCCCACAACTAAGATCGGTCTCCACACCTCAGCTGATGGAATCAAGATAACCCACAGGCATGGAAACAGCTCTTTACCAGGACAATACAGTCTTTGCTAAGCTGAGAATTTACTTGGTCAAGTCAACTATATTCTGAGGATTTGGTTAGCAAGAGCATTTCTTTCTTTCTTCCTTTCTTTCTTTCTTTCTTTCTTTCTTTCTTTCTTTCTTTCTTTCTTTCTTTCTTTCTTTTTTCCTTTTTAAGGTTTTTCTAGAGAGGGTTTCTCTGTGTATCCTTGACTGTCCTGGACTCGCTTTGTAGCCCAGACTGGCCTTAAACTCACAGAGATCTGCCTGCCCCCTGCATCCTGAGTACTAGGATTCCAGGCATGCACCATCATGCACAGCTGCAAAAGTATTTTTAACTGCAAGTTATTTTGAGTTTTTTTTCTTTTTCTACTTTAGAAAAACCATAAGCCAATATGAAGTCTTTGGGCCATCCTTTTCCATCCCATAGACTTACCTTATGGAATCCCTTTCCATTTAGCTCAGAAACACACAGGGAAACCTTCTAGGCCTTGCCCTTTAACCTGTGGTGACACCTGTTAACCTAGCAAGGCAGGTTGGCATGTACTGGGAGAGTAACTGAAACAAGGCCCCAGCTCCCATGGTACCTCCTTGCTCCTGTGGTACCCCCCCACCCGCTTCTGTGGTACCTACGGTTCTCTGGGTTCTGTTATGTTCCTTTGGCTCATTAGCATGGTAACGCTTCTGTGTCTTTAGAGATGTTGAGAAAGGGAAAGGGAATTGCAGGCTTCAGGGGAAAAAAAATCTCCAGCTACCTCTTTAATATCAAAAAGTCTGCTGTGAGCCATGTGGGAAATACATGGCAACCCCCTTGGAAGATGGATTCCTGTCCCTATACAATTATTCCTGGATTTTACACAGAGTAGTGTTGTGTGTACCGCAGGGAGCTGGAAGCTGAGGAAGGTGGAACCCATGATAAATGTGAGCATTTCTTTGTGCATGTATGTATGTGTATGTGCATGTATGTGGGATGCATGCATGCATATGTGTGTGTGCATGTGTCTGTGTGTCTCTGTGTGTGTGTATGTGTGTGTGTGTGTGTGTGTGTGTGTGTGTGTGTGTGTGTGTGTGTATGCAAGACAGAAAACCTAAGGTGTCCTTCCTTAGGATCTGTCCTCCTTTTTTATTGAGTTAAGGTCTCACTGGTTGGAACTCCCTAGCTGAGTTACTCTAGCTGTCCAGGAATCCCTGGGGCTTCCCACTTCCTCAGCATTGGATTACAAATGCATACCCTCATGCCAGACAGTTTTACTTGAATTCTGAGGACTGAACCCAGGTCCCAAGGCTTGTATCCAAACAGATTACCAAATCAGCTGCTTCTCCAGGCCCTGGGGGTTGTGGATTTAGTTCAGGCCTCTCAAACTCTGTGGAGCTGATATGAATTTTTCAATAAACTTCCCTCCATTTCCTACCTCAAGTCCTTAAAGTCCTTTGCTAACTCAACAATCACCTTGACCTCACCATTCACTCCACCACCCCTAATCCATCATGGGTGGATGATTCTTCCTACGACACTAAAGTGCTCAGTTACTGTGGTCTTTGAACCTGTAGTCCAAGTACGGAAACAACCTGGATTGTCTTCTGGATCCCATTAAAGGGTCACTGCCACTTAAACTCTGAGTTAGGGTTAGGGATGGTAAAATCACCTACAAAGACAGAAAAGAACTTGGTGCCTACCACCATGGGTACTTTTATCTGGTCAACTTTTGTCCTACTGTTTCCTCCTTCTGGAATATGTTTCACTTCCAACCAATACCTAGCTGAAATGTCATTTCTCTCTCTATCAGAATATTCTCCCCCATCCCTCCTTCCTTCCTTCCCTCCCTCCTCCTCCTCCTCCTTCTCCTTCTCTCCATCCTCTCCCTCCCTTCCTCTCTCCTGACCCATTCACAGCAAACCTTGTCATCAACATTGTTCCCTCAAGATATCATCAACATCATGGATGCCACCACCATCGTTGCAACCCAACAACCATTTGGTGTCAGCCAAGTGTCAGTCAACTTCTCTCTCAGGTTCTGTGTGGACCCTCTCATCTTCTGTTGCTCATAGTTTACATTGTCCTGCCCATGCCACCGATGGATGACAGATTGAAGATGCTCCCCCCATGCTACTTTGTGTTGAGTCTCTTCTTGGAATGTGAGCACATTTGTCACTATGTTACTCACTTTCTCACTGCTCTTGCCAAATAGCCGATAAGAAGACACTTGAGGGAAAGCTCATTCTGGCTCATGGTTTTAGAGCATATAGTGGGAAGACCTGAGAGCAGGCTTGGGTAGCCGGTCACAGTGCATGCATGGTAAGAGAGGAGAGAGAGATGAATGCTGGTGTTCAGTTTCCTTTCTCCTTTATGAGTCAGTCCAGGACCTCAGGCTATGGAGTGTTGCCACCTGTATTAATAGTGGTCTTTCCCATCCCATTTAACCTGACTGAGAAACTCCACTACGGGCATGCTCAAAGGCTTGTCTCCTAGGTAACTGTACATCCCAGGAAGTTGACAATATGAGCCATCACTGTCACTGTTCAGGAACAGTGATATGAAAGGAAACTCTCACCATTTGATGCTCAGATCCAGGAAGGGAACGTCTGCTGTTTATGGATCATGACGATCTTTTCTCTGCTGAGCCTTTTGCTCCCATTAAATAATACACACTTTTGGCTGCTGCTATGCTGTATTGTCAATATCCTATCTATTGCGCCATTCTTCAGTTTCTGTTAAATTAGAGAAGAGGCTGGGATAGAATCAATTTTCTATCCTATTTATCTTGACAAAACATTTAAGAGATTAGACAGCATTTGGAGTTGGTGCAGATTAATTATGGAGATTATATCTACTGTTCGCATTCAAATTCTATTATGGAGACTGGAAAGGGAGCTGGCCTGCCTTATCAAATGGAAATTGTGTTTTGGTTATGGATGGGAAAGGAAACCCAAAAAAATGTCTGGCCTGTGTCAATTCCAAACTCTCTTAATTTCATCCCTTTCAACTATTCCTTTCAATATTTTCTTTTCTCTCTTTCTCTCTCTCTCTCTGTCTCTCTCTCTCTCTCTCTTTTCTTTTCTTCTTTCCTTTTTGTTGTTGTTCAGGAACTCTTACCATACTGTATTGTGTGTGTGTGTGTGTGCGTGTGTGTGTGTGTGTGTGTGTGTGTGTGTGTTTCTGTCTGTGTCTAAATTCCTGAGAAGGAAAAACATGAGTGAGGGGCAATTATTTTGACTTTTGGTTTAAGAGTATATGGTCTACACTGACAAGGAAGGCATGGAGGCAGCTGGCTTCATGGAAGTGAAAACGTAGAGCTGGGACTGCTCATATCCCCAAAGAACAGGAAACAGAGAGCAGGCCTCTCCTCTAGAGACCCACTTGCTCTAACAAGGCCACATCTCCCAAAGGTTCTATTTCCTCCAGGAACAGAGTCATCATCTGGGGAGCAAGTTTTCAAACACATGTGCATATAAGGATATTTCATATTTGAATCTTCACACACACTGAGGCTTGGTAACTCATAAGTTCCCACATGCCTCCATACTGTGGCTGTTTTCATCTGTGTTGATTTTTGAAATTTCTGTTTTTCTGCACCATGGTAACTTGTTCGGTGGGGCCTACAGCACTCCATCATAGCTTTCAAGCAACTCTATTAAGAAGTTATGTAAACAGGAAAAAGAGGTCCCTGTGCCAAGGCATTGAAATTCATGAGCAATCAAGAATGTTGATGCTCACACATCCCTGAAATCCAAGCCCTTGAGAGGCTGAGACAGGAGGATTTTCACAGTTCTGAGACACCATGGCTATATAGTTCATAGCAGACCAGCCAGGGTACTTAGCACGACACTGACAATTTTTTTTTAAAAATCCAGGTAAGCCATCGAACCAGCCGGCAACAGCACAAAGATCTTACATGGACAGCTTGACATTAAATCAGGAAAGATCTTACTGAGTCTCAAAGATGAAATACAACTTTCAGATGACGGGTATTTCAGATGGCACCTGTCTCATTGGCTTTAGTATACATTGTTAAAAGGACAAAACGGAGACTTGAATCATCAATTGTATCTTGTAGCTTTGAGACTGAGTGTGCCTCTTGATTAAAAGATTTCTCAGAGATCCTAAGAGGCCAGGGTACGTCTTCAGAACCTCTAGGACTGAGATATAGGCTCACATGCATACTTTCCTATACAATTGTCTGTTCTGATTTCTTTCCCTCAAGGAAATTCTATTAAAAGATCACCACGGAGTCCAGAACATAGTTAATAATAAATAAGGGAATGGCCAGCCCATACTCTGGAGATTGACATTTAGTTTTTGTTAATCTTCTCTACTTCTTGTATCACAGCTAACATTTCCTTGCTGTTTCTTGGTGAAGCATCCTTTTTTTCTATACGCTTGTTTTTGCTTGAGTTCTCATCTTTAGAGCAAAGCTCTGGAATGTTCATGACTACATGGCTATGAAGCTATTCAGGGAGATTGGGTCTAGAAAAAAATCTGTAGAGGTGGGGTTGCAGAGAAGATATCTCAATGGGTAAGAATGTTTGCTCCTCAAGTATGATGTCTTGAGCTAGGATTCCAAGCATCCTCAAAAAAAAAAAAAAAGGCAGATATGGCTGAGCATACTAGTAACCGTAGCACCAAGTGAGACAGACAGACAGATACAAAATGCTCACTGGATAGCCAGCCTAGCTGACATGGAGCTTCTAGTTCAGTGAGAGACCTTGTCTGCAGGTAATAAGGCCAAGAACAACAGAGGAAATCACAAATATCCAATACTGGCCTCCACAAGTGCTCCACATTGGACACAGACATGCAGAACTCCATACTTATGTGAATGCAACACACACACACACACACACACACACACACACACACACGGTCATCAAATGTTATTTTATTTTGACAATACTAGGAATGGAACTCATGGCCTTATGCATCCCATAACGCTCTCCGGCACTGAGCTACATCCCAGCCCCGAGTGATTGCTATTTTGATAACCACTTTCAGCATGCTTTCCTTGGGGGTGTGGTCATGCATGTGTACTGATCTGATTTTTTTCTTTGTGTATAATAAACTAACAAAGGCATTTGATACATTGCTTAAGGCAGTTGTTGCACGTGGCAAAGTGTAGAAATTGAATTAAATTATAGTTAGGAAACCCTGGGGAACTCATTATCACATAGACACTTTACTGAATATAGTTTTCTTAGAGCAAGAAATTACTGTTAAGTGAATAAAATTCTCTAGTTTATAAAATACGTCATCTTAAAGTGTGGTTGGCCTTATCTGATATTGTAGACATATAACAATCACTTGTTTAAATTATTGATACTTACTTTACAAGTTTGTATCTATGGAGCTCTGCAAAATGTCTGTGATTTATGACTGGAAATTTTCCTCAGAGGAAAGTTTTAAGGTAGCAGTTTGTTTGTAACATGTAGTTCACATTGTTTTACATTAAAAACTTCAATCCATTTTCCTCCCAGTGAAAAATGTTCCTTCCTCCTTTCTGAAATACAATCTTAGAAATTAGGCTCAATGTAAATCCAGAGGTAATGAGATTCAATCTTTCATTGTAGCAGAGTTACATTGAGAACTTCAAATATTTATTTGAGGTTTAATTTGAGTAATTTAAGAAAACATTGAGCTTCCTCATTCATAAATGATAATTACCTCACTTTATCAAATATTACACCATATTCCCTTCTGCTCACTGCCCTGGCTTGTTCTGATATGAACATTTTTATTTCTCAAAAGGAATTTTTTGTTCATGTAACTCCTTTCCGTGGTTTAACTTATAAAACTTTCAGAACTGGAGTTTTGCAGGCTAAGGAGACAGCTAGTTGATGAAGAACTGTCTGCACAGAGTGAGGACACAGTTCAGATCTCAACAGGCTTGCACAGAACAAGCAGGGTATGTGGCGAATGACTACAAGCCCAGGGTTGCTGGAGAGTCGGACAGAGGAGATGGGATGATCCCTGGGATTTACTGGGCAGCCAGCCCATATCTGTGAGTTACAGGTATAGTGAGAGATCTTGTCTCAAAACATAACTGCTAGAGGAAAGCAGTGAACAATGACCTCTGACCTTTATATGCTCGGGCATCCATGTACAATGCATGTGCGTGCAGAATAACATGCAGGCACACTGTACATCCACGTGCACACACGTACGCGTGCGCGCGCACACACACACACACACACACACACACACACACACACACACACACACAAAGAAGTGAAGTTCTCTGTATCTCTTTTACTTTGCTCTATTTTATAAGGAAACCGAGAAAAGGCTTGGAAAAATAATTATGCTGAGTTTGTTTCTAAACTTCTTCCTTCAAAGTGTTTTCGTGAGAAATAGTCTTTTGCCTTTATACATCATTTGCTTAAATATTGGAGATTTCTCTCCATGTTATATATATATATATTATACATATTCATGTTCTCTTTTATATTTATATATTACATATAATATATACTATATTTTTATTATATGTAGAATAAAAAAGAGAACATGAATTTGAAAAAGAGCAAGGAGGGGTATATGGAAGAGTTTGGAAGGAAGAAAAAGAAATGATATGATTATATTATAATTCAAGAAGAGAAGAAATAAGTTTAAAAAGTGGAGACTACGTTTTTAAAAGCTCCTGAAATAAACTGCAGGAGCTTCAAATGCCCGCGGGTAGCTCAGTTGGCAGATGTGCAGTGGCAGGTGACAGCTGACTAAGTAACTGCCACAGAAGCATGGGCATTTCAAATGGATGCCGGGCTAATACAAGGTTAGTTATTCCTCTCCTGTAGAATTCTCTCTGAGTAAGGAGAAAATATATTTTTGTATAATGCGTATTTCACACACTCCATATTCAGTGAAGATATTTAGGGATGGACTGAGGCATTCAGCCTCTCCTTGTTCTTGATGATGGTCTAGGCACTTGTAAGTGTTCACTTTAGTGTGAGGCAGCCATCTTGAGACATAACCTCTGAGGCTTCTCCTCAGTGACCCTGGCCAGAAGTTCCTTCATAGTTGCTCAACAAGTCGGAAATACACGAAACCAATGGTGTGCTATACAGTTTTCCAACTGTACCTTCTCACCAGGTGTATGCCTGACTCTTTGATATCAATCAGGTATAGTTAGACTTGGATGAAACCATTTTTGGTTTTAATCAACATATTTAACCTCTCCCTTTTGGATCCATGTTACAGGGATACCCTGCTCCTTCTGACGTTCAGGTCATGTGCAGGTATGGGGGGGTATCTGCTATTTCTCCAGTCTTGTCTGATCTTGCACACTGGCACCAAGTTGTCCTAGACAGGTGGTTGTAAGGGTATTATAACACATTTTAATCTTTGGGGTACTTTATGTCCTTTTCCATTTACTTTATTCATGACACCTGGTTGTCTTTGCTGGAGAACACTATGGTAAGGAAAGACGCCTTGGATATGAGTCACATACACCCAATCAAACTGGCCTAAGCATAAGAAGGAAATGTATTGGTTCACAGAAGAAGATCATGTTGGCAGTAACCTCAGAAGCTGAGGAAACTCCAGGGCTCTTACTGTACACTAGCCATTATCACCTTTCATTAAGTGTCCTTTGTCCTGTGCAGTCACATAGTTCATTGTCACTGAACTGACACAGGTCACAAGCTCATTCATGATGGTCCTTCCATGGTGAACGGAGCCACTTTCACCATTCCGTCTTACCAGATGTGAAGTCCTTCCATGAACTCTGTAACCCTCCAGAGGCATTAGACCCCGAGCATTAGAAATACAATGCCAATCAAATGTCATCAGGAAACAAAAGACATTTTCATTTGTTGTATTTTTAGTGAAGTTACTTGACATATGGACAAACTCCACCTCAAATAATCAAAACTTCCACCTTCCTCAGTAATTGAACTAACTAGAATTGTCCCTTGTTTCAGAGCTCATGGTCTTTGAATTTGGAGTCAGTTCAAGTCTTTGGAGAACATAAAACATGCATTTTGTTACCCATGAATTAGGAGCTTGCAGCCAGAACTCCACTTAAAATTCTTCCTCACTTAAAATTTTATTTTCCCTCATTCTCCAATTAGACAAGTACACTATAGAAATACCGTTATGGACAAGGATACAGCATTAGGACCCAAACAAATGGTATAGGATAATGTATATGTTCACCAAAACCAGGGAATTATTTCCAAGATTTATGAAAAATCATATTCATCCTCAGTGTTGACTTTTTCCAAGATCAGGATATGTGTCACCTACAGAGCTAGGGAAGTTTAAGTGACAACAGGGTATTAGAGTCTTTCTGTGGCTTCCAGATCCGTCAGTGTCTCTCTCCTGGCTGGCCCATCTCCCTTCATGTGCATTTAACGCTTTCTTCTGTCCTTTCCAATTTTTGTTTGGTCTTTTGAAGTCATCACCACCAATTAGTGTGTGTATGTGGGGGAGAGGGGGGGAGCCCAGAGGACCTAACTTTTCCATCTGTTAGTCGCCAGCACAGACTTGGTGCTCCCACCCCGTTTTGTTTTGAATTCCGTTATCCCAAGCTATCCTGAGCCATCTCCCACCTGCTGTCCCAGCAGCTAACAAATCCCAGGTCTTCTTTCAGGCCTGTTTTCCTCCCCCATGGTTTGATATCTCTAGTGTAACGTCATGCTGGAGAACTTTCATCTCATACTCTAGAACTGAATTCCTGCTCTGCCACTTACTGCTTAATATGACCTCAGGAAACTTTATTGATAGTTTCAGGTTTTTCTATGAAGAAATCACAACACACAAGTCCTTTCTTTGCTGAGAGTCTAAGAAATGTGATGACAAGAAAGAAAACAGAACCAAAAGTATTAGGCACTAGGAGGATAGGTCAGTGGTTAAATACAAGTGTCACCAAGCCTAAAGACTGAACTTCAATTCCTGGGACCCACATGGTGGAAAAATAGATCAGTTTCTACAAGTCAGCCTCAGACTTCCACACATGGCACCATGGCACTTACATACTCACACAAAAAGTAAATGTAATTAAATAAATACACACACACACCTACACTCACACATATATACATATATGTATCTTTAAATAGTATATAAAACTCATATATAATATTACGCATATATAATTACATGAAAAACATGCAATATATATTACATATGCCCATTGGTTGTTTTTATTTGTTTGTCTTGATTTTGCTTTTTCATGGCTTTGTTTTGTTTTGAGAGACAAAGAACATAAATTTAGGTGGGTAGGGAAGTTGAGAGGTTCTAGCAGAGGGAAAGATATAATCAAAATATATTACATAAAGTTAAAGAAAATAGAAGTGAGTGAGCTATCCAGGAAAAGAATGGGTAACCAGTGGATGAGGAGAAAGAAATGAGTATGGGGTGACTACAGTCAAAGCCCACAATATCCTTGAATTAAAACAGATATCTATGAAAACCATCATCATGTACCATGAATATGTGCTCACAGATTAAAAGAGAAAATCTCCAGTGTCTTCATGTAAACAGCAACAGCAGAAGTAGAGAAGGTGCCACAGTTCCTGGGATGACTTTAGGGCTCAGGAGTGGCCTTTTTGTTCTCACCTGTGGACTGTGGTCCTCAAGGGAGTGACATTCAATATCAGCCTATAGCATCATACAGTATCATGAAATATCATTCATATCATACAATGTCAATCAAACAATATCATCACTGTCATCCCTCAAATATATACTCTATGCTTACCATGTCAACTTAAAATAAATCTTTTTTTTTATCAATATGCAAGGTTGGCCGTGGTTGATGGTTCTGTTGTTCTCTGACTCCAACTCTTTCCACATTATGGTGTCACTTCTTTTAAAACCACCATTAAGACAAGGACCTGGGTAAGACCCCAGTGATAGTAGCAATGGACTGGCATCTTCCTCCCAGAAGGATGGCCTTGCTCGTGCTGAATGTGCTGCAAGAGAAACCTGCAGTTAAGGGGCAAGCTATGTTAAAAATTATAACTGAGTTGATTTCAGCATATTACATAATGTGTCAAGTGACCTATAAGTGCTGACTGGTTGGGAACCTTGGTAAGAAACACTGAAGCGAGCTTTTTGCCACGACAGACAAATGGCCTCTTTAAACTAGACAGTGGGTGAGTGCTTCCTCTTACATGGATGCTTATCTGTCAGTCATCCGATGCCTCACTCTAATTATGGATGAGGCATTGGGATGGGACTGTGGGGTATAAAATAAGTCATCATCAGGACTAGCCCTTGCCCTGAAGGAGTTTATGATCACATTGGGAAAATGAGGCATAAAGGCATGAATGCTTCCAGGTGCAGTGGAAGGAAGCTCATAATAGCTAACTGTAGCAAAGTGTTAAATGAGTGTTCCAGGCCCTGGCTACAGCCTCCCTGCTGCAAGTCCTTCAATTTGGCCTGGAAGGCAATGTTAAATTGGTGGACAGGTATAAATTGTTCTGAGTTATTGAGTCAAACCATAATTTGCCCAGTACAAAGATGAGCTAGCTGTCATAAATGTTTGCAGGGTTTTCTCATTTTTTCCCATGGCTGGCAAAAGAAAACAAAAGCTTCCGTCTTATTAAATCACTGGCTACCCACCTTACTTGTCCTGCACAACTAAGTTGGTGCCAGAAAATTGGCATTCCATTCCCAAGATGATTTGTTAGATAATTGGAGTTGAGGGGCCTGCTCCTTTGCTGCCTCTGCTAGGGCACTGTAGGAAGAACTTCATCCCCCATCTTCCTCCTGTCCCAAGCCTTCCTCTAAGTAGTTGAACCCAAGGTTTGTCAAAGATATAGCAGTGTATGACCATCAACCAAGAAGAATAGGCATGAATGAATTCTTGCAGTTCAGAACCTCAAAGTTTATTTGTTATGACTTCACTTTTCATATTGTCTGTTTTATTCTACCCTAGGAAACAATGACGCATAACAGTCCTCAACTTTGAAAACTGACAATGCCCCTAAGGATGGAAACTTAACACAGCTATTTTCTATATGCCTAAGTGCATCTGTGTGAGTGTGTGCACGCGCGCGCGTGCGCGTGTGTGTGTGTGTGTGTGTGTGTTTGAGTGTGTGTGAGTGCTTGTATGTGTGTGCGTGCATGTGCGTTTAGGCCAAAGGGTGACATCTCTCTTTGGCTTGAACCTTGCTACATAAGTGGTTGGCAAGCAACCCCCAGGACCTTCCTTTCTCCACCTCCTCCTTAGTGCTACAATTGCAGACACCGTCTCATGCCTTGCTTATTTTATTTAAGGGAATCAACGTCATGTCTTCATACATGTCTGAACACCAAGCAGTTCACTGAACTTTCTCTCAAATACACCTAAACAGGTTGTTGTTGCTTCAGATGCCCTCTTTATCAGCCTATTAGATACAACCTTACGCTACTTGGCTGTTATTTCAGCTGATGCTCAAAAAGCTTTGGGGATGCAGGATGCTTATTAGAGCCCCACAGAAAAGAGTGACATGAGGAGAAGGGACAGGGGCAGGGGCAGGGGCAGGGAGATGTGGACCATGACATAACAAAGCCTGGATTGTCCCATTGGAGAGCTCCAGAGAGAATATCTCATCATGGGGGATGGGATTACCCACATGTGTGGTGATGGTTGGGCCTTGAACCCCCAGTCTTCATGGTTATTAGATACAAGCCATATGGGAAGTGTGTGAGTTCAGTCAACAATGCTTTCTGCAGCTGCAGCAGACAGATGCTGAGGATGCTGATGGCTATGGCTGCCTGATGACCTCACACCTTACGTCTAGGCAGCAGGTCCAGCCTTGCAGAGGTCTCTGGGTTCTGAAGCTCCCTAGTTACCACCCTGCTGTATATCCACAAACAGGAAGGTGCTCTAGCTCAGACATTTCTCCAAAAGATTGCTATGAAGACAAGCAAATGAATTCTACTCTACGATATTTATTCTAGTACTCTTACTAGAGAGAGTAATTGCAGCATATAATATCATGGAGCAGTATTCATTTCATTTTTTATGCGGGTGTGTGTGTGTGTGTGTGTGTGTGTGTGTGTGTGTGTGTGTACACATGTGTGACGTCTTACTCGTTTTCTTATGTGCAACAGAGGTGGACATTACATATCTTCCGCTATTGCTCTCCACTCTATTGTTTGAGACAGGGTCTCTCATTTAACCAAGAACTAGTCATTCTGGTTATACTGACTCCACAGTGAGCTTCAGGCATCCTCCTGCCCACCTGAACATTGCTAGGGTTACAGGTATGCATCACCATGCCCAGTTTCTCTGTAGGTTCTGGAGTCTCAACTTGGATCTTCATGCTCGAGCAGCCAGAACTTCACTCCGAGTCCTCTACTCGGCCTCTATTTCCCTCTGAAAGATATTTCTTTATTGGTATGTTTCTGTCCCCTTCTAATCCTCTCTCTGATTCTCTCTCATGCACATGCACAAGTGTGCATATGTGCACACATGTGTGCATGCTTGTGTGCATGTAAGCACACAGATGCTTGCACCTGCACACCTCTGTGCAGGTGCCAACTGAAACAAGAAGAGAGCATCAGATTTCTAGGAGCTGGAGTCACAGACAATCATGATAATCTAACATAGTGTTAGGAACTGAACTCTAGGCCTCTGGAAGAGCAGAAAATGCTTTGAACTACTGAGCCATCTCCTCAGATTATTTAATTTCCCTTTTAAGGTTATAAACTTACATTGTCTAGGTAGACTACATTTTATTTATTGGCTGGTCTGTTGATGAGCATTTGAGGTTTTCTACCTTGTGACTATTATGAGAAACACTGATATTAGCCTCCATGTGCAAGCTGACCCTATTTTAAATCTATCTTATAAATGAAGAAACAGAGCTTAGGCAGATCCAGAGGTACAGCCAGCACCAGAATCACTGCTCATCCATTCATCGCAAAGCTCCAGCCCATCCCTCCCACCTTCCTTGTTGAGGAGTTTGCCTCCTGGTGTCATGTTTGTCAGCCCTCCATACTGCCAAAGCCCCATCCAGAAAATTCTCCATCTCCTTCAACCAGCAATGGGGACTTTTTAAGTCTTAGTTCACCATCTTTGATGTGTGTCTTATCTGAATGGCCATCTCATCTGACTCATTCCTCACTGCCTACATGGACCCCTCCTCATTTTGGACTCTTTCCCGTTGAAAGGCTCCTCAGTGCCAGGTACACACCTTCCTCCATAACATAGAAGTTCATTTTGCCTCCCTGTTTATGCTACAGGGCAGGTGCCTCCACCTTTGGCCCAGCACTCTGTCAGACTGACAAGGATTAGAGTGAGAGAAGTTTGAGAGAGAAGTGTGGAGTTGGATTGTCCATTAGTCAAGAGATTGATTTGAACCTGCAGCATAGGGAGTTCTAAAGTGAAGCTCTAGCCCAAGAGAAAGAAAAAGGTCTTCTTATTAGATTCTTTAGGAGGAGGTGAAGAATGATGCTTCCCAAGAAAATGGAGTTCCTTGACATTACCAAATTAAGTTTGATAGCCCCCATGGCCTCTGCAGTTTGTGGTGGGGCCAGGTGACTGGAAAGTCCAGTGGACATTCTTGAGTAAGCGGTTGCATGGAGACTTCCTGGAACAATGGGGAGGCTCATGTGTGACTTGTGAGATGCGGAATTGGTCAGGGTGTCTCTGATCTCTGTGGAAGGGAGACTGGGTTCTCCTTCCACTTGAAACCCCCTCTATCTTTGTTACTCTGAAGGCCAGTTTCTAGACAGATATGTTCCCTACTTGTGCTTCCTGATAAAACATGAGGTCACCATAAGTTAGAAGAAGCCTGCCTGTCTTTCACACAGTTGAGAAGCAACGGACCCAAGGAGATAATGTGCATAGCCTGTGTTCCTTACAACTAATGCATGCTATTGGGGGGGGGGGGGGGGGGGGGGGGGGGCTGAAGCAAAATCCCAGAGCTTTCTGAAGGTTCAGCATCCTAGGGAGAACACAACCTTCTCTCTTACCTAGTTGATCAGAGTAGAGGCAGAGCCACTATCCGGGTCTTACTGTTTAATTCTGCCCACAAATTAGATCTATACTTGGGGCTTCCTTCTTCACAGAAGGCTTAGCAGCAAGCCTGGAAGACCTAGAATCTGTCTCTGGTTTGATGTTCAGCACCCACCCCTCTAGAGTACACAGCTTTTGGAGGCAGATAGGTTAAACCATGAATAACATATCTACTTTCCTTGTCATTTAGCTGGATCAAAGAGGGAAGGAGAAGAAAGAGGGTGTGCCTGCCCACTGCCTCTGTATTTATCCCAAATCCATATATTATTTTGGAACATTCAGTATTGCAGAAATATGTGAAGAGATAAATTACTGCCTTTGCCATCTGGTCTCAGAGAATCTCCCTGAGAATGGCAACTCCATTTAATTTTGCTGAGCTCCTTTCTCAACTTCTTTGTTCTCTCTGTTGCCCTTTTATTTTGGCAGCATTGTTGGGTTTGTTTTGATTTCAGTTTCTTGCTCTTTTAGCTGTTCTGGTGTTTCAAATTTAAAAAAGCAATACCAGTTCTTTCTCTCCCAAGTTGGGCCAAATTCTTTACTTGGCTTGGTACTACCTGGCTAATTTTAACTTTCATCTGGAGCCTTGGAGTGGTGTGTGGATTTTGTTTTGTTTTGTTTTAATGCTCCAACAAGACTCACAAAGCTGTTTGGTGTTGAGTAATGAGGAGGAACCTAGACCCTGTGGTCCTCAGTGTTCTTGGCAGGGCCTTTGTGGCATGTGCTTCTGTGAGATGCTCATGGGGAGTCAAGCCCAGGGATTGCTGGGATGTTACAAAGTCCATGTAAATGCACAAATGGGCTGGCTCTGATCTACTGACTGTGACTCCAAAGAGGTTACTCAAAACACATTGGACAGAGATTTCCAAATGGTAGGATGAGTGGCACCAGAGAGGCAAGGGAAGGAGGCTATAATAACCCAAATGATTATTCCATGGTGGTGGTCAGTGTAACTCAGGGTTTCACACAGACTGTGATGTGTAAATATGAAGATAGACCTACAGGCATCTGTGGATTAGTGTATGCCTACATCTGCTTGATCTCTCAGCTGGGAATATCTTTCAGCAATAATACCCTCATGTGATGAAAATACCTTACTCCCAGATCTTTGCTTCATTTTTTAAAATCAATCTCTCTCTCTGTGTGTGTGTGGGTGGGTGTGTGTGTTTACACATATATGTGTGTTCATGTGTGAGATCAGAGGTCAACTTTGAGTGTTAGTCCTTGACTTCCACCTTGTTTGAGACAGGCTCACTTGCTGCTCACTGCCTTCTACACAGGTGCAGACCTTCCAGGGGGCCTCCTGTCTCTCCTTCCATCTTGCTACAGCGGAAAAGAGATTATGGACATGCATTACTGCTCCTGGCTTCACATGGGTTAAGGTCCTTATCCTTGTGTGACAAGTTTTTAACCATTTGAACCCCTCAGATCCTTACTTCTAATAGCATCCTCCATTGGGAGATGAAAGGATTCTCGGAGAAATGGCTGTTTCTAGAGCTGCAATATGAAGAGTGTAATATGAATATGCTGTGGTATAAGGATTTAGTCAACACAACCACAAAGCCACCAGGAGGGAATGTCATGTAAGTCATGTGGACGGTGGTTTCTCATCTTTCTCATTAATTACTTTTCAGATTAGCAAACAAAGTGATGGGGTTTATTACAGCGTTTTCATATGTAGGCGTCACTGTCTTTTCTTCTCGTGCGTTCCTGTGCCAGTGCTCCCCTCCATCTGCTCCCCTATTCCCCAGCTTCGGCTCCTCAGTCGAATGCATACCATCACCCTTTCCATCTCTGCCTCATTTCAGACATCTTCCTGCTTTCTCATGACCCCCCATCTGAATTTTGTACCCCCGACACGCACCCCACTCGATTACATGGTGTTGTCCTTTAATCTGTACCTTTGACCTAAAGTCTTCCCACTGGGTCAGAGCCGCAGGTCACAGTGGCTCTCTCTGGCTCCTGAAGCCTCCGTTTGGAAGATGACACAACTTGAAATGAGGAGAGGGAGAGATAAATCACATTGACGAGGAGAAAATCAAGCCCTTGCAACTCAATTATTAATGTGCAGAAGTGTTATGTAATGTAGCCGCCCAATTAACAGGTGTCTCTCGGGGAATAATCAAGGCTTAATTTGGCATGGTAATTGGTAACCTCCCCACCCAGCTTTGAGAAGGAGGACCCCTCAGGACAGCCTGATGGCTGGTAATGAGGCCATATCACTTACTCTGCAGCCCTGCTAATTGTGTCTCTTCTCTTCGTGCACAGGGACACAACAGATTTACCTGTTTTCCAGAGGCAAAGGATCTGCTAGCCTAATAGAGTTGTGCCTGTTTTCTGGTCTGGCCAACTCAGGCCTTTTGGAAGCATAGTACTGATACACTTTTGAGATTTCTTTAATTGGCAGAGTTGTTCTAATGGCTACAACTGTGTCTCTCTTTAGCTCTCTTTTTTCCGCTTTTTAATAGAGTGTATGGCAGAGCTCCAGCTTTAGAAGACATATGGCCAGTGTTGACACCTTCTCAGAAAGAACGGGAATTGTCCTGCTTATGGTATCTGTACTACTAGGTGACTCCAGTCACCTAGTATGTGTTTCTTTCCCCTCCATGTGTCCCAGGGCACTTGTCTTTGTCACAATGAAATGCTAGTTGTTTGTGCAACCCAATAATCGCAGGAAACAAAAAGAGAGAGAAAAAAAATCACAAAACAAAAGGAAAATCACCCATGTGCTATTTTTACTGAGAAACAACAAAACAGAGAACAAAGAAAAAACATCACTTCTAATTATGTTTCAACTGAGAGATAACCATTGTTGGTAGGTATTTTAGTGTCTCTGTGACTCTGTATACACACACACACACACACACACACACACACAAATGAGCTATCCTTACCGATAGTTATTACTCCTCATACAATCTCTAACAGCAAAATTGAGATTGCAGCATCATTTTGTGCTGTCAAATTGTTCTGTGATTTGAGAAACATATTTCAAATTGTGTCTGTACTGTTGTTTGCCTCAACTGTGTTTGTCCAAAATTTGGGAGCTGAAGATGTGTCAAACTGAGACAGTAAGCATTATTCTACCATCCTCATAACACCCAGTGGATCAACACACATGCATCAGCATCTCCATGTAAATGTTTAAAGAATATTTGAACATTGGCTCAGTGGGCATATGCCAGCTGCATAAACATTGACATCTATGTCAAGATAGGCATGACATCACATCTGGAACCCTGGACCTGAGATAGGCATGGTATCACACATCTGGAACTATGGACCTGGGAGGCAGAGACAGGGCAGTGTCAGGGGCTCATTGGCTATCCATTCTAGATGAACCACCAACCTCTGAGTTCAGTGAGGTACTCTCTCACAAAAACTGCAGTGATAGTGTATGATGACATCAGCAATAAGACCTTATCATCTACTTATGGCAGGCAGCCAACAGCAATGACAATAGTCCATATCATTTTGGTGATACCTGTGTCCTCCTCAGTCAATGACTGCTGGGGAGGCATCCAATGTCTGGCACTGAAAATTTTGTTTAACAACCCATGTCTTCTAGAATCAGTGTTGTCCATTCATTCATGGTAACTCCATTTAAACTCCTTTAAAAAAAGAAAGACCAGAAGAAAGAAAGAAAGAAAGAAAGAAGAGAAAGAAAGAGAGAGAGAAAGAAAGAAAGAAAACATACTTTGATGTTGTCATTGTTAGGGTATTTATTAGGTGACATATTGTTGAGATTTCATGTGTACAGCTTCCCTCTCAGGTACAGAATACATTATCCATAGCAGATGTTCTGGTCTTCTGGTTCTTAACAATCTTTTCACCCACTCTTCCACCATGTTCCCTCAGCCTTGGGTATACCATTGTATTATAGATGTATCCCATTGGCATGGGAAGCTCATGATCAGTTGTTTTCTGCCTTTAGATAAGTTGTGAAATTCTACAATGGCCTCTGTTTTCTTCAAGACAAAGAAGGAAAGCTCCACTTTGTCCAAGTATGAGGACAGTTATCTCACAAGGCCTCACTCTTAGATAAAGAGCTACAAACAAGCAATGAGTAATGACTGCCAAGAGAGTCGGTCTTCTCCAGAAATGAGCCTCCTGATAGGTTACCCAGTCCCAAGTGACCAGCCATAAGCTTATCTATGTACAAGCGGCAGTAAATAGACTCAGCAGGCTACATCTATATACATATGTGTATATATATATATATATATATATATATATATGAAACAATATTGATTAAAAGAAGTCATGAATTTGAGAGAGAACTGAGAAGACATGAAAGAAGTTTTAGGATGGAAAGGTTATATACTATATATAGTACTATATAAATATAGTACTTATGTATACACTTCTCAAAAATAAATGTAAAAATTATGTTTAAAAGTGTCTTGCAGTCTGATAGGATTCTATGAGGATTTTTCATATATTTTTAATTTTGATTAACCTACCATAGTTTTGGTTAACCCACCAAACACCCATTCCTCTCCTACCTTTAACCCCTACTATTTTTTCATATCAAACAGTTCTATTTCCTCTAGTTTTAAGAAAAAGTAGTATTGAGAATATTAAAGGAAGATACAAAATATTGACCTCAGGCCTCCATTTACACACACATACACACACACATACATACATACATACATACATACATACATACATACATACTTACATACATACATACACAGGCAAGAGGACCCACACACACTTACATTTACATACTCAGGCAAGATGATGCACATACACATAAGCAAGAGGACTTTTACACGCACCTACACATGCATACACACATGTATGCACACATGCATGTGCATACACATGCACATACACCTCATTAGCCCCTATACTGTTTTCCAGAAGCATCAGTTGAGAGCATGCCTTGGAGAATCTCCAGGGCTCTTTGCTCCTGCTCAACTGTACTAGATATTTCTATTCGAAACATCACTGTGGTGAACATCTTCACACATACATTTTGGGGGCAATCTAAACTGTCCTGAGGATCTATGCTTATAAAAAATATAAGATTGATGGGTAGAGTTGTTTGAGGCTTGGATCCTTTTAGAAAAGCTAGGAGCCTTGGCTATCCCCACAAAGGCACTTATGACACTGCCTCCCCATTTTACAAAGGTTGCTTTAAATGCAGAGTCTACAAGTTCCTCAGTGATGTAGGGGACCCAAAGAGAAAGTTTATTAAATTCTTATTTATGTATTCAATTTGCATCAGCCTTTTCCTTCCCTGTGCCCAGAACTCTACACAGAAAACATTAAATGTGTAAGTCTTATCTGTGCTCCTCTGAGAGACAGGAATGGAAGGAAGAGAAGTGGGTACAGGATGTGGGACGGAAGGTACATGGCCCTGTGGGATAGATTTTTAGAGTGAAAGCCTGCACCAGCTATCAAGTATTATGGGAGTTACAGTCTAGAATCTCCTCTTCTTCATCCTTCTTCTTGATATTTATTATTTATTGCATGCATAGTGGAAAGGCTGTAGGAAGGATTTCCACTTATTTGTTGTACATGGATGCCTGGTGCAGAAGATGGGCAAGCCGGGGCTAGAGAACATTTCCATCTTTTCTCATCACATCCTCCCTTGCTGTTGAATTTCATTTTAAGGTAGCTGCTACAGAGTATGCAAGAAGTGATGCTGTGGGCTAGGAGAGGTACACATTATCACAGACACACACATGCATGCACATGATGCACACACATACACAGATGGATACACACATACAAACATACATGCACAGACACATTCATTCATACACACACACACACACACACACACACACAC
>CAJQZJ010031764.1:6619376-6661115 GCA_907164525.1 Lophiomys imhausi
ACACACACACACACACACACACACACACACACACACACACACACACACTACCACTCATCAACATTTAACACAATCAGTCAATCACTTGGGGATAATTTTAAATGGTCTATTAAGGTGTTGGCTGAGGAGACATGACTCAGGGAGTAAAAGTACTTTCAATGCAAGCCTAACTCCCTGGGTTTGAACCCCAGAACCCAACTTCTGAAAGTTGCCCTCTTACCTTCACATGCACACTGTGGCATGTGTGTGCACAAGTGTGCATACACACATACTCACTCTCAAACACATACACACTAATAAAATAATATAATAAGTAATAATGATAATAATGATAATGATAACAAACACATAGATTTTAAATAGTCCATCGGGTCCTGTTCCAGATTTGTGCAGTGGCATCAGATAGATGTGGACTGACTTTTGCTGAAACAGAAATCGACAGTGAGAAGCCAGGCTCTATTAAGGTTTTATGATGGTTTTGTCATCCTTACCCATCCTTACTTGTGTATATAAATACACACATGCTGGGTTATGTTATTTATATACAGTAGAATGTATAATAGCATATCGTATAATAATATATAATGATGTTCTATATTATGTACATACACATATTTTTATATATTGGATTATATATAGGTAGTAGAGGTTTCCAGGTTACAGAAAATCTGAATTGTTCTGAAGGGGGGCTCTGGACATCAGGGTTTGTAAAAAGCTCCAGGATTTACACTTTGAAATTAATTTTTTCCTTTGAGAATGTCATACATGAGTACTATATTTATCATTTCTTTTTTTTTAATAATTTATTTTTTATTTCTTCAAGTTACATCTCAATCACAATCCCCTCCCTACTCCCCCCTCCAGTCCCACCCTTCCACCCTCCTCCCCCTCAGCCCCACCATCCTCTTCCCTTCTTCTTTTTTTTTTTTTTTTTAGTTTAAGGTATTTCTTTTTCCCCCCAACAGCTCTCCCTTTCAGTCCAAATAATGGTTCTTTTTCTTATAACTATAAATACAATACAAAACAACAGAAATAAATAGGCCACGATTATAAGAGTTATATGGCTTAGCATACATTCCCAATGTCCACTCCATATGTATTTGGCACCTGACTTTAACATTCTACTATCTAACCATCTCCATGAGTTTAAAGTTCTATATCTAACTCAGCTTTCATACTAACTTGTCTCATAATTTTAAAAATATCTTCTTAGATCCAGAACACCCTCTTGATTCCTAAACAACTCAAAATTTAACTATGAGACTCTAGCTATCTGTTCTTCAACCACCTCAGAGACCTGAGAGGGATAAATATATCTGATTATATAGGAAGTGCAGGGCCTGCAGCTTCCAAAACTAAAAAATGACATACCAGTGGCTGCCTGGACAGTTCCCATTTTCTCTCCATACATTACAGCATCAGTCTTCAGCCATTTGGCCCCATTTCTCTGACAGACATTGGTTGTAGAGCAGGAATTATGAAGGACTTACCTACCCTGTCTTGGCAGAGCTAGGCTGTCGACTTACCTGCTTCCAAGTTTTGTCCTTTTTGGACAGAAGTCTGTCTACAGTTGAAGCAAGTGGTTTTTTCTTGCCAAGAGAATGGCTTACCACCAATTTAATCATCTCCCACTGGAGATTCTTCGATGCTCATCTTCTACTTGGAGTAATATAGGGGGTGCTGTCAGGAGCTGACATGTCTCGATATCAAAAAATCTTAAGTTAAGAAAACATCTTTGAATGCCATATTCTGCAGATCTCTTGAGGTTTTTGAAGATGCCCTATCTATCTCTTATATTTAGATAAGCAAATATTGCTTGTCTCTTAGCAACTTGATTTCTGAGTAGCTTAGAAAATAACTGTGATAGACTGTCATAGTAACTAACAAAATGACACGTTTTCATGACTATTAGTTTCCGTTTCTTAATTATCCTAAACAGTTTATGTCGGTTGGTAGCGAGAGGTCAAAACTTGACATTTCATTTTTAAGTATTACTACAAACAATACCTTTAAGAAGCGTTACCCTTAATTTTGTATCAATATACAAAGATCAATACCAATGTGGCCAAATATAATCTTAATTTTGTATCAATATACAAAGATCAGTACCGATGTAGCCCAATACAATCTTAATTTTACATTAATATACTAGGGTCAATACCATTGTGGCCAAATATAATCTTAATTTTGTATCAATATACAAAGATCAATACCGATGTAGCCCTATACAATCTTAAATTTGCATTAATATACAATGATCAATACCAATTTAGCCAAATATAATATTAATTTTGTATCAGTATACAAAGGTATAAAACTATATTCAATAATCTGTCCTTTTTTCTATGCATCCTTCATCCACTCCAACTCCTCCCATGCCTCTACTCCTCAAATTCACGATCTCCTCTTTAGTTGTTGATACACACACATACATACACACACATATGCATATGTACACACACACACACACACACACACACACACACATATATATATATATATATATATAAAACAGCCAGCTGAGGTCATTCATTTAGTGATGGTCATATGTATGTGTTTAAAGCTGAATACTCACTTGAGATTGGATAACTGATTAGGAGCTCATCCCTACGGAATATGAATTCTCTCTCTCAGAAACCATCATGTACCTGTAGTTCTTCATCTAGGGGTGGGTCCTTGTTAGTTTTTTCCCCTTCTCCTTAGCATGTCAACTGGTAGTGTTGTACAGGATTGGTTCTTGATCACAACAGAGAGTGACATCCATGAGAAATCTCACACATTCACAGATTCACTCAGACATCATTGACTGCATTTCCTTAATGTACAGTTTCAAAGTGTTCTGGTAGCTGATAAAAGGGCAAGAAAGGTTCCCTTTAAGTCACTGAGTACAAAGCTAGAATATTCTAACTTGGAGAGCAGAAACATAGCTGTCTGGAAAGTCTGGCGCTTCCAACTGGGAGAACATTATCCAAGCCCCATGGCAGAGTAAATCTATAAAGGCATCCTGGGGACCTTGAAACCTTGCCTCATTCTAATCCTGGGTTCAGACTTGTAAACCGACAGTATGTCTCAGTCTTGCTGTTGGATGTCAGGATAATCTTTGCAGGTGAGATCCTACCTGGCTGGGTGTTACTGTAGAAAGAGGTCATTTCCAGCTCTGTTCAGAGAGGCTTCTTGTGTTAAGGACAAAGCACTTCAGGGCATATGGCTTTGAGAGAAAGCTGCTTAGAAAATAAAGTCATCTATAGTGAGACTCCCTAATTCTCAGGCAGAACACCCCACTCTGAGAAGAAAGAGAGCCTTATCATGAATTCAGACTCTGCTGTTGCCCTGCACTACTTCCTCAGCACTCTCCCTCCAGGAAATAATTTGGAGGCTTTGGAAGTAACCAGGCACTAATCTGATGCTCTTTAGATGTCCCCAGGCTATCTGCTAGGAAGAGATCTTTCCACCTCTGCAATTTCCAATTTCTTTGACTTAAGTATTTGCTTCCGTTAAAGGAGTCTAAAATCATTATAACTCTTTATCCATCTAGAGAGGATGAAGAGACATGATAACAAAGCCTGAAGAAATACATGAATGGTCTAGTCTATAAGGACCTGGTGTATTTTTTTCTGTTGTGGGGAACTTTGTGGATGGGGGTAGCTGAGGAGCCTGTTAAAGGTAGAATCCATTTGGGACTGATGATGGCAAGACTACCGTGGGTCAAACTGGTTTTGGCTTTATAATGTAGAATACATTGTGTCATGGTGGTGGATTATAGAACATATATCTATAGGTGTGTTTTTCTAAGAAAATGGTTGGCTGGATTCATGGATGGCAGTGGTAACAGGAATTAATGAAGATCCTGGTCATTTATAGCAAGCTGCCAATCGAGATGCAATGAGAACTCTTACATTCAATTCCATTGTTCCAAAGTCATATTAAGAGTTATGTATGGAGAGAAAATGGGAACTGTCCAGGCAGCCACTGGTAAGTCATTTCTTAGTTTTGGAAGCTGCTGGCCCTGTATTTCCTATATAAGCAGATATATTTATCCCTCTCAGGTCTCTGAGGTGGTTGAAGAATAGATAGCTAGAGTCTCATAGTTAAATTTTGAGTTGTTTAGGAGTCAAGAGGGTGTTCTGGATCTAAGAAGATATTTTTAAAATTATGAGGCAAGTTAGTATGAAAGCTGAGTTAGATATAGAACTTTAAACTCATGGAGATGGTTAGATAGTAGAATGTTAAAGTCAGGTGCCAAATACATATGGACTGGACATTGGGAATGTATGCTAAGCCATATAACTCTTATAATCGTGGCCTATTTATTTCTGTTGTTTTGTATTGTATTTATAGTTATAAGAAAAAGAACCATTATTTGGACTGAAAGGGAGAGCTGTTGGGGGGAAAAATAAATACCTTAAACTAAAAAAAAAGAAGGGAAGAGGATGGGAGGGTTGAGGGGGAGGAGGGTGGAAGGGTGGGACTGGAGGGGGGAGTAGAGAGGGGATTGTGATTGAGATGTAACTTGAAGAAATAAAAAATAAATTATTAAAACAAATAAAAAAATAAAAAAAAGAGAAAGAATCATTTGTTGGACTGAAAGGGGGAGCTGTTGGGGGGAAAAAGATATACCTTAAACTTAAAAAAAGGGAAGAGGATGGGGGGTTGAGGGAGAAGAGGGTGGGAGGGTGGGACTGGAGGGGGGAGTAGGGAGGGGATTGTGATTGAGATGTAACTTGAAGAAATAAAAAATAAATTTAAAAAATTTAAAAAAAAGATGAGAAGTTAAAAAAGGAGTTATTATTAAATATAAGACTAAACTTATTACTATGTGAGTTGTAGAACTGTTGAGTTAGAAGCTAGCTTAGGTACTATCTATTCAGTTTCTAATACATGTTGGAGAAGAGAGCAGCACTGGCCTTTACTAATGATGCCCAGACCCCATCCTATCTTCCAAATAAGAGTTCCCAAGTTTGGAATCTGGATGTTTCTGTCTTTGGCAAGCCCACAGCCATCTTTATGATGACCTAAGAACTGATATTTAACAAATCCTGGGTTATCTGTAATCATTAATTCTATATATCAAGAAAAAATGGTTATATCCTATAACCCAGCTCAGGTGTAATGTTCTAGATCCTTTTTCCAGGACTATGCTTTTCATTTTATAAACTGGATCTCTCCTTCCCTTGGAAACCTTGAATTAGAATATAAATATTGAAAGGCTTATTAGTGCAAATACCACAGGGCAGTGGCCAAGGCAGAAATGAAGGCCAGATTCTAGAGGACGTTGATGCCTATGTTCAAGTGGAGAGTAAGTGGTCTGATTAGGGTGTGAAGAGGGAGATACAAGGTAAATGAGGAGGATGTTGGACTAGTGCTCCGTCACAGGCAGAAAATGCCCATTTTTCCATATGTGCTCTAAGTTTCATATGTAACTGTACAAACACAGTATGAATGACTATATTAGACAATTCTCTAGAGGAAGAGAATTAAAGAATAAATATGTAGTTTTGCAGTATTTATTAGATTGACTTACATGATATAGCCTGGGTCGGCAAACATTGGCCACCTCCACAATGGACAGTTGGTGCGCATGTATCTAAAGTCTCTGATCTCTTGGATGATATGATGCTGAGACTCTTACTTTAAATGTTTCCCCATGTGTCAGAGTCACATGTGCCTGGCTTCTTTGTACATATTTCCCTTAGTACATTGTCTGTCTGACAGTTCACATGCCTTGTCAACTCAACTAGTCATAGAATCACTCATCGTTTGTTTCTCTTCTTTTGATGTGGTAAAATACTCTGAAGTCCAAAGCAACTTAAGGATGGAAGGGCTATCTTGGCTTACATTCCCAGAGAAATAAAGTCCATCATGAACTGGAAGACATGACATCCTGAGGACAAGGCCAGGTTGTCATATTTCATGGACAGTCAAGAAGCAGAGAGGGGCTATTAAACTGCAGTGCCCACACATAGTGACCTACTTCCTGCAAGGAGACTTCACCTCCTACAAGTTTCAAAAAATTCTCAAATAGCACTGATACCTGGGGACCAAGAATTTTAAACACATAAGCCTATGGTGGACATATCACATTCAAGCCCCAAACCCCTGAAAACACATCTCTGCTTGTGTCTATAAGAGTGGTTCCAGAAAGGGTTAACTGAGAATGAAGGTAGTGCTCTTTCACAGGAGAGCAAGGGTACTGCTCAGCATTTCCATGGAAAATTGACCTCCACTCTTATCCCCACTACCTCAGCCATGTTGTTTGTGTATTGTGGTAGACCAGGTAACAACCTTGTGTTATTTATTTTCCTTATATTTAAAGAAATGTTAAGTGAAGTATTGTACCTATTTTTGTTTTAGCTGGGGAACCGTTACTTAAACTTCTGAAGGAGAATCATTGTCATATAACATATTTATCTATGTTGAAATGATACAAATATCAATTGTGAAAAAGGGAAAAGCTTTTTAAAAAGAATTTCAATTTATTTGGTGGAATTTTGTGTGTATAGGTGTCCATATTGAACCCAGAAGACAAACTTAAGCATTTTTTTTTTTTGTTGAGACAGGGTCCCCAATTGGTCTCGAATTCGTACAGCGGGCTAGTATGACTGAACTATTTGTCTATCCCTTGTTGGAATAAAAAAATAATCATATAGTCTTTCAACATTACTTTCTTAAACAATGTCTACATCTAGGGCTCCCTTTTATATAAAAGTTGAAAAAAATAGACATTCATCAATATATGCAGCATTGAAATGTGGAATTACCAAATATGAATCTTCAGCGGTAGTGACTCCTTTGCTAGCTCGCCAGGATAAGTTTTGAAGCCCTGTGCTTACTAGGAGGTTTCAGAGCCCAGGCATACTCTTTCCCTTGAAATTCTGCCCTCAGCAGAACTGAAGCATCATAGTCCAGGTGAGTATCCACATGATCCTCCACTGAGAGACATACTTCTTTAATCTGTGTACCATATACTTGACCAGGGAGTGTGTTTGTCAAATAAATCCACTATATCTCACAGCCTTCCTGAAAGTTAGGTTAAAAGGAGGGGGGCATTTATAAAGGCAGGGGAGAATTGGCTAAGTCAAACTAGTCAATATTTTTGTAATCAACTATTTAATATTTAATAGATAGAAAATACAAATAATGTCTGTAACTTGAAGTGCCTGAAAATTTAAGCTCTAAAATCTGACAAAGCTGGGTTCTTATCTCATCTCTGTGGCTTGTGGGGAGATATAGGTGGATACTCACCTATGGTTTAGGTGCGTTACACACCCAGTGTGTTTGGCAGCCTCCTTTCTGGTAGCCAGCACACATTTCTCTTTACTGTGAGTAGCCTCCTTGTCAACTTCAGAGGATTTCCACGAAGAAAGTCCATTTGTGAGTGTACAGGGTGGGGCTTGGTACCAGGAAAAACATTAGGATTATTCCCCGATTATATGGTGTGTCGTACTGTGCTCCTTTTGGATGACTCCCACACAGTTCTCTTGAATGTGGTGTTCAAATCTTATTACAGAATTGCACTGTCTTTCTTGAGAATTTCAGAGTTCAACAGCTTTATTTTGATGTTTCTATGTGCTTTTGATCCTAGCTCACACCCATACAGCTCAGTGGTTTTGTGAGAAGACTGACCCCTCTCTATTCAACTCACATTGAAAGTCTATAAATGTCCTTTGTGAAGCACCGTGTGAGGGTTTGGATAGATGTGTTTGCTTTGTTCCGTGAGTAGAAAAGACATACTCTGGGCTGAATTTTGAATTCACAAGACTGCTATCATTGATTGTAACAGCTCTAATTTACCGAACACTGGCAATTATGTGGTAGCCATTCCTTTATGGGGGTTATCTCATTTAATCCTCATTATGCCTCTGGGAGGCAAAGTCACAACAGCTTCATATTACAGTTGAAGTTCTAGGTGCCAAGAACTAAGCTACTTTACTCAAATTTCCCTTCAGTGACCAGGACCTGCCTCAGAGCTCACTCTAAATCAATGGGACTATGTCTAGCTACCTGGGGCCATTTCTCTGTCATTTGTCCTTTTCTTCTGTGGTAGCTGTGTATATTTACAAACATCTTTATGATAAAGGAAGGTCTGCTTATAGTGCTAGACTGGTTCATTCTTCTCTCTCTTTCTTGCTTGTCCCAGTGGGTACTGTAGATGTTGTTTTTGTTGTATTTGGATTATATTCCTTAAAATGTCTAACAGCATAAAATTAAAAAGATGCATTGTATATTTTCTCATTAGTTTTTGGTGCTTAAATAGTATTAGAATGTATTTTAAAGATCAAAACTAGTGGTTTACTCCTAAATATATTTGACTTAATAGAGGGGATGTGGGTTTAGGTAAAGTAAGGAGGCTTTCACACCATATCCTCACCAGTGGGGTCATACTTAAGCCTTGCTACTTCATCTTGTCAATTAGGGAAATTGCTTTCACTGTACACAGTATTTTGTGAGGGATTATGAAGTTTTCACAGATTAGTAGTTTGTTATATCTTAAAGCAGTACCTCAGAAAGGGTTTTATCTTCAATAAATGGCTGTTTGTCACTCAGTACCTCTTTCTTCAGAGAACTCTGAATAACAATGCTGTTTGTTGTATATATTCTGCCCCATTTTGAGTTCCATTCTCCCACAATGCTAAAACCTGGGTCCTAAGAGTCCCCATACCACATAAAGGCCCCTGAATGAATAGGTAGAGAATAAGCCAGAGATGGGGGTCAGAGCTACCTTCTTGCACCATGGAGACACAGAGAGGAGAAAAAGAAAGCTGGAATGGGAACATTAGTTACATAATTCACAGGACCTCCTCCTGTGAATACTTGGAATAAGCAGATGGCTGAAGAATGAGGTTCTTTCCTTTTTTTTCTTTCTTTTTTTCCTTGCTTCAGTTTTTGGAATGTGTTTATTTCCCTAGATGGATTGCTCAGGTGGATTAACTCACTCCTGAAAGAGATTTAGGGAGAGATCAGTGTGGCTAGCCAGACTTTTTCTGACCTAGCCAAGATGGAATAACTTCTGCTTCAAATTATTTTAACATCAGAATGCAACAGTAACAAACACAGCTCTTGTCTGCAATGCTGATATGAAAAATGAGTTCATGAATAGAGCTTGTGATTGACACCTCACTGATGTGCACACCAGATGTGGCATATTTCATTTTTACACTGTGGATTCCAGATGCAGAAGATAAAAAGATGTGCCAAGTGGGATATTTATGAGTCTGAAACAATAGATTCTGAGTGCAAGTATGTATTTATCAAGGAGTACTGTAATCAATTAGTAATGTCTATTCTGGCTGAGGCATTAAAAATACTCACTTACCCAGCCTGTATTTCAGCTAGTTGACACCTTTCATTTATACACTATAGTTTTTTTTTTCCTAAATAGAGACCATGATACAATGTTTTAGAGACAGGACAGGCTATGAGACCTTAGTATTATTAAAGGCATTTGTTAAATAAAATAGTAAGGGAACATTGAGCAGTACAAAAGAAAATGCTACATGAATTAGAACTCTTGCAGCACATACAATGAAGTGACTCTGCAAAGAAGAAATTTAAATAGCTACTGCAGTGATTTTTTGGTGTTTTTTTCTGATTTAATAATTGTAAAAATATTAGCTATTTCTGTACTTCTGGCCAAGATAGGATAACAGGGCAGACTTATTCTCTTACACAACAATGAAATGTTCATGGCGTATGGAAAGATGGATCATATCACACTGTAGTGTGCAGTGATCCTTGACAAATAGGAGTGTTCGAGGTTACCTCTTTGTCTGGAGTCCATGTGGGTAGAAAAGAGACTACAGAAAATCCCCAAACAGCTAATACTTAGAAAAGTCCACATGATTGTAACATGAAACTCAATAATTAATAACCAAGTAGGTGGGCACCATCAAAGATGGAGGAACTCCACTATAGTACCAGTTCAGTGGGCTGCCTTCAATCCTGTAGACCTGTTCACCTGGAAACAGCAGATTGGTCTTGTTTCCAGGAGCCTATGGAACATATTGTTTGGAGGATCTCAAATTAGGAATTGCCTAGATCAGACTGGCCTGTGGATAATGTGTCTTAAATGTTAGGTGATGTAGGAGTGCCCAGCCCACTATGGGAGGCACCATTCCCTGGGAAGCTAGTCCCAAGCTGTATAAGAAAGCATGAATGAGCCAAAAAGAAGCTTTCTGTCATGGATTCCGCTTCAAGTTCCTGCTTTTTTTCCCTGCCTTGACTTCCCTGAATGATAAAAATGTGATCTGGAAGTATAATGCAAATAAATCTCGTCTTCCCTGGGTTGCTTTTGTTCAGTGTTTTATAAGAGATGCATAAAGGAAACCAGGAGACAACAAACCTCAGCAAAGGCGAAATTATAAGATCAGAGTGTATTCTCTGACTAGGGTGGCATCAAATTAGAAATCAGTTAACACAGACACAGCAATAAAATATCCAGTGCCTGGAAACTGAGTAGTGAATTCCCAGATTGAAAATGTGGTCTCCATTGATCCTTGTGAAAAGTAAGTATATAGCACAATCATTAGATAACTGTATTCATATAAAAAACATAAAAATAAGTTTAAATAATTAAATAAACCCAAAGGAGACAGAAAATAGGCAAAAGAGAAAGAAAGGAAGAAATCTAAAGTCAGTGGAATTGAACATAGGCAATGGTGGAGGAAAGCTGATTATCTGAATATAGAGAGAAAAGTTGCACTCATATACCCAGAGTGGATAGACGGAAGGGGAAGTGGTTAGAATAATTATCGTTTATTCCAGTTAGTAGTAGGAGTCAGGGGATATCTGCCCAGAGAATGGTGCCTCCCAAGGTGGGCTGGGCCCTACTGCATCAGTTAGCATTCAAGACAGGCCAATCTGATCCAGTCAATTCCTCATTTGAGATTCTCTTCTCAGATAACTCCATTCTGTGTTTAGTTGACAATTAAAATTGATTAGGAGAGTCTCCCTACACATATTGTTCTTAGGCTCCTGGAAACAGCAAGACTAATCTGAAACAAGACCTTAAAAAAAAATCAAAAGTATAGTTAGATGATAGACAAGGAGTGCAGAAGGGAAGGAAAATATATTTGCTGCCAAGCTTGATAGTCTGAGTTTAATACCCAGGACTCACATGGTAGAGAGATAGAGGTGACTGTCATAAACTGCCCTCTAATTCATGCCTCCATAGCATGTGTCTGCATTTGTGCAGTAAAATCTAAACATATACATGATACATACACACACATTTTATATATATATAGAAATGTTATAAATATATATTTTAATTATTTTAAAATTTAATATACACTAGCAGAATATGCTGGACAAATATATCCACATAAATTTGAAAATTTGGAGAAAGCAAACCAACTCCTTACAAAGTATACTCCCATGTGGCCAAGAAGAGCTATAAAAATAACTACATGCAAAATTGTAAACTTATTAAAGATGCAACATGAAATACTGGGGAGGGTTGGTGGGTGGTGGCCCTTCTCTGAGAAGAGGAGTGGGTATGGGGGCAGAGGGTGGGAGGGTAGGACTGAGGGAGACGAGTCTGTGAACAGGAAGTTAAAGTGAATAAATAAGTAAATTTAAAAACAAACAAAACAAAAAGCCACAGAACTTTAAAAAATATCAGTATCTTGGTGATTTTCTTTTTATAATTCAGTCATGCAGTATTCAAGCTTGAACATCATAGATGGCAACATTGAGTCTCAATGTCCAGATGGACACACCTCTTGTCTCTATTCAACATATATTCAATAAGATTTGCATATCCTATAAATAAAATTCATAATTTGGAATTTTTTCAAAATGGAAATTTCTAGATGGTTCCCCTGAGGAATTCTACATTATTTAAAATGATGATTAAAATAGTTCTACATATTGTCTTATAGAAAGTAGGTCGAGGAACATATCCTAATTTATTTAATGAAACCATCTAGATACTAATCATGCAACAAGAAGAGAGAATGCTATTGAACTATATACTTTATGAACATCGATATAAGAAACTTAAAATATTTGCACACACACTTAACTATATAAGAAAAGAAATATATTTCCTCATCAAATAGGGAGTTTAGGCATGCAATATTGGTTCAATATCTGGAAATCAATGCCATCCACTCTATTGATTGCCTAAACAAAAACTGTAGAGTCTTTGAGTTAATGCTGGTTCCCACATGACAAATTGGTACCTATCCAGAACTCTGAAGAATCTAAGAATAGAACAGAGAAACTTTCTTAAATTTTTTAAAATTGCAGAAGTTTGAAGCTACTATTTAGTTGGTCATACAGCTAGATACTTTCCCTAAAAGAGTGGGACGGAACTAATGTCATTCCACATAGTAAGAAGATACCATCATGTGTGTGTGTGTGTGTGTGTGTGTGTGTGTGTGTGTGTGTGTGTGAGAGAGAGAGAGAGAGAGAGAGAGAGAGAGAGAGATATGGTGGTGGTTAGAATAGATATGGTCTTCATAGGCTGATAAGGAGTGGCACTTTTAGGAGGTATGGCATTATTGGAGGAGGTGCGGCCTTGCTGGAGGAAGTATGTCACTGGGGGTGTGCTAAGATATATAATAATTCAATTATACAGTATTCAATTATAAGATATATACATCTATGTATATATGCACATATATATACATATCTTAGTTAAGATTTTATTGCTATTGAAGACAGCATGACCACGGCTACTGCTATGAAAGAGAACATTTAATTGGGGCTGGCTTACAGTTCAGAAGTTTAGTTTACATGGCATAGAGCGTGTAGACACAATGCTGGAGAAAGAGCCAGTAGTTCTACATCTGGATCCACAGGCATCAGGAAAAGAGAGTGAGCCATTTGTTCTTGCTAGAGCTTCTGGAATCTAAAAGCCCATCCCCAGTGACACACTTCCTCCAACAGGCCACATGTTCTCCAAGAAGTCCACATATCCGAATAGTGCTACCCCCTGTGAACCTATGGGGACCATTTCATTCAAACCACCACAATATCACACACACACACACACACACACACACACACACACACACACTCCACTGAGTATTCAACTAGAAAAAAATGTTTAGGGTATAAGAATGCATTCTAAAAACAATTGTTTTACAAATTCTTGTTAAAAACAGAAACATTATAAAGGGAACTTTAAACATGCAGTGCAGTGTCCCTCTTTTTATGTTACTTAATATAAGGAAATAATTTAGGTGTGTATCTAAGAAAGTATATGTGGGACTTCAATGATGAAAATGACAGATGTATTCACAGCATTGAAAATCACTGTGTTTAAGTTTTAAGTGTTCTCAGAACCAATTTCAGTTTATAAGTTGGTACATATATTGATGAACATACTTGAACTATTCAATAATATATTCATAGTTTAAAGCATTATGTTGTACAGGATAGCTGACATTTTTTAGTTGTCAATTAAAAACTGTCCTGAGGTAAGGTAAATGCTAGAACTCTCCACCGTTCTCTGTATAGCCTGCACGGTAAACACAATTTATTTCTTGATCTCTCACACACTTCCATTGACTTCTTTTGCTGACATTTCCTCTGGTCTTGGTTTGAAGAATATTTAGCCCAAAATGAAGCCTACCTTATTTGAGCATCTTGCTTTGTTTGCGAAGAAGTCTACGTTGATGTCACCACACACAGGCATCAGCTGAGGGACACCAAGTACGTGAACCTGTCTTCCTACCCTGTGGATCCTGAAGTGGAGGGATGTAGATGGTATATCATCAGCTGATCAGGATTGCATCATCTACACTGAGCCTTAGAATGGTTTCCACATCATCTTGAGACATAGTAAGGACACTGGTCTCTAATCCATGTGGCTCTTTAACAGATAGCTACAGGAGTAAACACTGCACTTCTTGAATCCGTTAGAAAATGAAAACAAAAATAGAGTTTATGAGACATGTATCCAGAGAGAAATACATGAATAAAATAAGTGCCAAAGAAGACATTTAACATCATCAAATAGTTCAGAAATTCAAATTAAGAATATAATGAGGTGTCATCACACATATGTGAGTTTAGTAAAGGATATACCAATGGTTACAGGAGATAGGCAGTGAGTGTCTTCTGTATTTCTCGTAGGGATATAAAATGATGGAACCCTCCTGGGAAATTATCTGGTGATTTGTCTAAGAAAATAAATTCATGTTTACAGCGAGAACCATCGGTCTTCTCTGGACATCTATACCCCCTAAATAAAAACATGTATTCCATACACAAAATTTAAAAAATTGTGACCTAACTATCATTAACAGTTATGTGTGAAAATTGGCTCCTGTGCCAAGGCTCAAAGCCAGAAAGAGTGCACAAGTCTAAGGACTGGGAAAATACTGTGGGATACTGTTCCCTGGATGTGATGTGGCTGTTGGACATGGAATCAGCAGTTGTGATTACCTGTAGAAGACCTGTAAAAGATCAAGATAGTTAAAATTCCTGAATGGAGTGGGGAGGGTCTCTGGGGTCTAGTTTCTAGCTGAGGCAACACTGGAAGTTTATGAGTTTCTTTTCTTTGTGGAAAGTTGCTGCAGTAGGTGACCTCATATCCACATACACAAGGGCAGCACTAAATGGACTCTGCAAGACTAAAAATAATAATAGATAACTTTTAAAAGAAGGATCATGAGGTTGGGAGAGAGATGTGATAGGCTCGTACTGGAGGGAGTTGAAGGAGGGATTGAGAGCTGGATTTGATCAAGATTCATTGCATACATGTATCAAATTTTCAAGGAGTAAAAAAAATGTAAATGAGCTATTGTTATTTATAGCACCAGCAACAAGGGTGAATCCCAAGAGAATCTTACTGATTGACAGCTGGAACAATTTTTAATGATTGGTTGCCTTATGCCTTCTTGTGGGTCCAGAATGCTAATTGAGGTGGCAAATATGTTATGACTACCAATATGGCAGCCTAAAGGCAGGTGGGCATGGGTATAAAATACTAACATGATGGTGTTAGTGATCTCTACAGTCTGTGGTTTGATGGTAGTGGGCTTACAAAACCCTGCACAAGCACATGAGAAGAAAGGGCATAAAACACGGCATATGTATGGCAATGCAGTTCACAACTATGCCACTGCTCATAACCAATGTCAGCAGCTGAAGGGAACAGATTCCTCCCTGTTACCTTGTAACTGTCGATGAATCTATAATAACTTCAAAATCAAATGTTCCATTGATCTCACTTTTACAGTGTGTACTATAAACTCTAAAGTACCCACTAAAATGACAAAACACTGAAGTGTAGCTAATAAGCTCACAGAGGACACAAAATGGAATCAATCTAAAAGTGGACAGTAAAAGAGAAAAGGGACCAGAAAACAGGACAAACAGAAAAAGAAGTGAACTGTGGATTTAAACATACCCATGCCAATGGCCACATTAAACATGAATGATCTAAATATACCTAGTTCAAAGGCAGGGATGGTTGGGATGAATGGAAGTAAAACTCAATTTACATAGTCTGTGAAATGTACAATTTCAGTGTAATGACATGAAGAGGTCAACATTAAAACATGAAAGGCCATACAAACATTGGTGTTAAGAACAGAGGAGTATATACATGTGTTAGGCAATTCCTAGGCATTCTATAAAAATCAGAGAAATTCTATAGGGAAATAGAGCTCTGCTATGGACAAAGAAGGTCAATAATGCAAAAAGGCCAATTAATCAAGAGAGAATAGCAGCTGAATACACAGTAGATATGCGTGATGATGTGTGTCTGAAATCTTATATCACTCAAGAGCCTGAGGTAGGAGGATAGTGACTTAAAGGCCAGCCAGAGCTACATAGTGAGATCCTGCCAAGAATGAAGAAGAAAAAGAACACAGACAGACATAGAGGGAGACTTCAACTTCAAAACACACAAAACAAACAAACAAAATTGCAAAAGAAAAGTAGCTATAGATTCTATTGCTGGTTTCTGAATAGACTAAATATAAAACATTATGTATATGGAAATTTGAATGAAACTATCAACAAACTGGTACAAATCAGTGATTATTGAATTCTTTATCCCCATCACATAGCCTAATATAAATTCTTTTTTAGTATAAAAGAACAAATTACTAGAAGAAAGAGTTATTTAGAAAGCCGTATTCTGAACAAATACTAAAATAAAAATCAACAAATGAGTGATACTTGAAATCAAAATATATTTTCTGTCCACAGTAGTATTAAACAGAAATGATAACAGTAAAATTCTAGAAACTTTATGATAAACAACATATCAATGCATGCATGTAGTTCATGAGTTAAAGGAAAAAAACCAAAAATAAACAGTGTAATCTATTATAAAAGAAAGGCTTCTTAACAATATGAATCATTATGTACATGATCCCCATATGCACCAGATCTGATTTCACTCTTCAATTTCTCTTACCTCTAATGTAGTTTGCAACATGTAAGACATAGGCATTTTTGGTTAGATTGCCCCCCTAACAGATTATGCTTTTTTATTATAATGTTTATTTATTACATCAAGTTACATCTCCATCATAGTGCCCTCTTTCCACCCCTACTGGTTCCACCCTCCCACCCTATCCTCCCTCTCCAACCATCCCACTCCTACGATGTGGAGTGTCCCTACATATCAGCCCCTCTCAATTCAACAGTCATATGAAGGCTAAGCCCTTCCTCTTGCACTGGGGGCCTACGTGGTAGCACCCCTAGGACAAATTATCCCCTTGATAGGCAAAAAAGTCTATGTTCCTGATCCTTTTTGGTGTGTTGGTTGTCGGACAGTTATCCTATACTATATGGCTAAAATCCAATTATAAGTGAATAGATGCCATGTGCATCTTTCTGAGTCTGGTTTAGCTTACTCAGGATAAGCTTTTCTAGTTCCATCCATTTGGCTGTGAATTGCATGATTTCCTTGTTTCTAATAGCTGAGTAGTATTCCATTGTATAAATGTACCATAGCTTTTTTTTATCCATTTGTCAGTTGAGGGATATCTGGGTTGTCTCCAATTTCTAGCTATTACAAATAAGGCTCCTATGAACATAGATGAGGATATGTCCTTGCAGATTGGTGAGGAATCATTTGGGTGGATAGCCAGAAGTGGTATGGCTGGGTCTTGAGGTTTTCTAAGATATCGCTGGACTGATTTCCTTAGTGGTTGTACAAGTTTGCACTCCCACCAGCAATGGAGAAGTGTTCCCCTTTCTCCACAACCTCGCCAGCATGTGCTGTCATTTGAGTTTTTGATCTTAGCCATTCTGACAGGTTGTCTTGAGTTGCATTTCTCTGATGATTAAGGGAGTTGATTGAGCATTTCTTCAAATGTGTCTCAGCCATTAGAGATTCCTCCTTTGTGAATTCTCTGTTTAGCTCTGTTCCCCATTTTGTGATTGGATTATTTGGTTTCTTGGTATTTAATTTCTTGAGTTCTTTAAAAATTTTGGGTATTAGCCCTCTGTTGGAAGTGGGGTTGGTAAAGATCTTTTCCCAATCTGAAGGTTGCCATTTTGTTCTAGTGTCAGTGTCCTTTGCCTTACAGAAGCTTTTCAGTTTCATGAGGTCCCATTTATTGATTGTTGATCTTAGGTCCTGAGCTATTGGTGTTCTATTCAGGAAGTTGTCATTTGTGCCAATGAGTTCGAGGCTTTTCCCCACTTTCTCTTCTATTAGATTTAGTGTGTTGGGCTTTATGTTGAAGTCTTTGATCCACTTGGACTTAAGTTTTGTGCAAGGTGAAAAGTATGGATCTAATTCCATTCTTTTACATGTTTACATCCAGTTAGACCAGTACCATTTGTTGAAGATGCTGTCCTTTTTCCATTGTACAGTTTTGGCTCCTTTGTAAAAAAATTAAGTGACCATAGATGTGTGGGTTCATTTCTGGGTCTTCAATTCGATTCTATTGATCCACTGGTCTGTTTCTATACCAGTACCATGCTGTTTTTCTTTTTTTCTTTTCTTTTTTTTTTTTTTTTTTTTTTACTATTGCTCTATAGTATAGCTTGAAATCTGGGATGGTGATACCTCCAAATGTTTTTTTTATTGTACAAGATTGATTTAACTATTCTGGATTTTTTTGTCATTCCATATGAAGTTGAGAATTGTTTTTTCCAGGTCTATAAAGAATTGTGTTGGTATTTTAATAGGAATTGCATTGAATCTGTATATTGCTTTTGGCAGGATGGTCATTTTTATTATGTTGATCCTACCTATCCATGAGCATGGTTATCTTTCCATCTTCTGATGTCCTCTTCAATTTCTTTCTTCAAGGACTTGAAGTTCTTGTCATATGGGTCTTTAACTTACTTGGTTAGAGTTACCCCCAGGTATTTTATATTGTTTGTGGCTATTATGAAGGGTGTTGTTTCCCTAATTTCTTTCTCAGCCCATTTATCTTTGGTATAAAGAAGGGCTTCTGATTTTTTTGAATTTATTTTATATCCTGCCACCTTGATGAAGGTGTTTTTAATGCTTAAGAATGGCACTCTTTTCATTAAACATCCACATAAGAAAAGGATAAAGAAAAGTTTCAAATCAATGATTTAGTCTTTTATCTTAGGAAATAGGGAAGGAGGAGCAAATATGATTCACAGAAGTAGAAAGGAGTGGACACTAGTGAACTAGAAGATGAGCTGAAATGGAGATAGGTTGGTTCATTAAGAACATAGCAAACCTTTAACTAGACTCTGGAAAGAGTCAGGAAAGGAATAACATTACTGCTGCCAGGAAAACAAGAGTTAAAATATCTATAGAACCTATAGACAGGAAAAGAATGATGAGGGAATATTTTAAATAACTTTGTTCCATGACACCATGAGTTACAGATGAAAGGGACAAATCACTTTCAAAAGGCAAACTAAGAGAACCCATAAAAGAAGAAATAGAAAGTCAGTGATATGAAAGAGTTGGCAGAGGTATCTTCCACCAATCCTGACAACCTGAGTTTAAATTCTGGGCCCAAATAGTAGAAGGAGAGAATTGACTCCCATAAGTTGTCCTCTACTTTCTTCATGCATGTCTTGGTATGTGTGTACCTACTAAAGCACTCGAACCAAAGAAGTAGATTCATGAGGTAGGGATATAATGCATATCTCTTTAGATGACTTATTTATGTTTATTAGCTACAGAAATTTCAGAGTTAAATTACAAACAAATATTTCTTAAGCATAAAAAAAGCATAAAATCTCCGAGGGGCAAATCTGACCAAAAATGCCTATGTCTTATACCTTGACATCTGTGTACCCACACAAATACATTGCCACACGCATATACCAATGTACACTGAAAACCAAGAAAAAAAAATCAATAAAAATGTAAAAGGAAGAATCAATCACTAAAGTTTCTTGAAAGCTATTAAATAAAACCTGTTCTTAAAATATTTTCAAAGACAAAGAAAATTCCAGGTGTATGTGAATGTATTGATGAATTATACAAAAAGAACTTATAGAAAATGGGGAATGGAAAAATGTATCAACACTGCTCAAGCATTCCAGGAGGTCCTTGTTGCTTTCATGATAAAGACAGTAGAAAGGCAGATAGATGATGAACTGTGGGGTAGTTCTTTAGCATCAGGTTGGTCTATGGGACCACCCTCAAGTGACTCTCTTTTTCTCTAGTGATTCTAGGATATGCCAAGTTGACAGTTAATACTGATAAGAATACTAGGATAGACAAATGCTGTTCAATTTCCCAGCTCACTGCAAAGCTGTAGTAATTAAACAAACAGTAGTTTCACTTGGCACAGAGAACAGAATGACAAAGGTTGATCAGGGTAACCCAGATGTAATAATTCTCCTTCCTCTTTCTTCTCTGAATGATAATATGAGACTTCAGTAAACAGAAGCCAGATATTGATGTCTAGCTCAAGGGAATTCCATCTCCCATCTGTCCTTTCAATATTCTCTCAGAGGCTCCAGTACGTGTCTCCCCTGTGTTCATACTCACACACTGACACTCCCAAAGATGCTCTTACTACTTTCAAACATCTTCTGTGTGTTTCCGAGATCTTCACACACCTACACTCTGTGACACCTCCTCAGAACCTTTCAGGATTTCAAAAAAGGTCTACCACCCATGCCTGATGGGACCAGTGTTGATGGACTTCCTAGGGTTGTACTGTGTCACGTGAGATGTGGATGATGTACTGCTTGGAGCAACTCTCCTCAAAGTGATACTGTCAGTATTTTCTGTGACTTTTCTCTTCCAAAGGTCTTAGATATGGTTCTCTTGAAAGTAAATGATGCTATCCCACACCACCCCTAACCCTGTCCATCAGATCATTATAACTTTATCTCATGGGAATGGTCTACCCTGTGAATATGAGCTCCTATAAAGGTCCTACAAAGTGTTTCCTGGGAGATATGAACTATGTGCTCAGTTTCATCTGAGTGATGGTTTGTTCTTTGGCCCTCCTCAACTTCTGAAGTCATTTTTCCAACATAAAAAATTCATAGGTGATCATACTTGATTGTTCTATGGTGTGAAGCTGGTAAAAACCCTAGTGCTCAGCCAATGCTGGCATCTCTAGGACTGGGCTGCATTTTCCAAGTTATCTCTCCCTTACAGGTCTTAGGCTATGTGAGCTGATGGATTTCCCACCAATAGTGACACTTTTAGTGATACCTTTTTTTTTGCATTAACTGCACTTGTGTATCTAATTAGTATCCAGTAGGATCATTTTTATTCTGATATTATTTATGATGTGATTTACTAGCATCTCAATTAGGCAATAAATGCATATTTAATTGAATGCTATTATGGGTTCAGCACCATGCTGTGCATAAATGCTAGAGATATATGTATCTAGCCCTGCCTTTCCTGTCTTCTCTCTTCTCCACTCCTTTTTCTATCCCTCCATATTTTACTTGCCACTCCCCTTACATACTTTCCCTTTCTTCTTCCTCCTCTCTCTGTGTGTGTGTATATATATATATATATATATGGACATATATATGTGTTATGATATATGTATATATGCCTATATATGAAATATCTATGCAAAGATTATAAGAAATATGCTATGAACTACTCCCAGCATCTCTCCTCAAAGTGGTCTTTCAGTATCTTCTGTAGCTTTTCTCTTCAAAAGGTTAGGATTACTGAATAATTACTTGAGCATATAATCACTTATATTTAATATTTTTCTGTAAGATTTTGTTGTGCGACTTGATTCAGTCAACGATTGAGATCAGCAAGTTCTCTAATGATCTAAGGAAGTACATTGACATTGGAAAAAAAATAGGAGAAAAATACTGTTTAGAGAAAGGAAAGACCTTGTGAAGGTATGATTCCACATAGTAACCTGATTACTTATGAATAATGTTATACTACCATTTACAATTGAGTAAATGGTGCTAGCGAGTCACTTTGACAGAACAAGTTCTTGTGGGGGGGGTAGGTGCTGTTTGATAGAATAAGTTCTAGTTCTCAGACCTGGATTTAAACTCTGCTTCTGGTTTGTGCTTGATGTACAGCCCTGCTTGAGCATGTTGTCTGTCTTCAGAGTGGGTTCCTCTTTGTGGTATAAGAAGTGAGTGATGTCATCAGCTCCTTTCTGTGTGGGAAGAGATGCACCTGGGCAGCAACTCACAGAACTTGGTGATTCACAGTGAGATAGATGTGTGGACATGAGCAGCAGCCCCACCCCAGGAAGCCCTTGGCAGGCACTGGCTCTTCTTCCTGTCACTCAAGTGCTTCGTGATACAAACCGTCCTTGAATGTAAGACTCCTATGTCTTCATGCTTATAGGCAAGACTGCTGAGCCAAAGAGTGTAACTCACCCCGTTATCCATTCATCTGCTGATGGATATCTAGGCTGGCTCCATTTTCTAGTACTGTGAATAGCAGAAATAAGCATGGGTGAGCAATATTTTTGTGGTAGGATGTAGGGTTCTTTGATTATATGCCCAAGTCTTATAACTGGGTTATATGGTAGTTTTATTTTTAGTGTTTGTAGGCACTTCTATACTAGCTTCCATGTGTCCACACAAGTTTGCACTCCCACCTGGAGTGAATTAGGTTTCTTCTTCTCCCACATTCTTGCCCTAGCCTCAAAAAAGACAAATACCACAAGCTGTCTCTCATTTGTCGATCCTAATATCTAATTTGTTTATATATGTATTTTTGAGGAAGTGAGTGTAGGTTTAGGTCATAAAACTAGAAAGGGGCCCATGCATGGGGGGGAAGTCGATTTTAAGGGATGGAAGGGTTGTAACTGAACTTAAAAAGGGCAAGGAAAGTAATGATGGTATAAAGATACAAGCATGGAGGGGACCAGAGGGATGGGGAGGGGGGAACGACAGGAGTATATGGAGAGAGTCAAAGAAAATGAAATATCTGAATGTTCCATAGGAAAGCCTGTTACTTTAGGTACAAACTAAAAATGATAAGCTTACCATGAACACACAAACAGCGGGGAGCCACCCTGATCTCAAAGCTCCTTCCCTTCTCATGCATGGCAAAGCCCTTTGACCTCTTACGTTGTTACTGTCTCCTGCGCTCTCTGTCTATACCAGAGTGATGTGTGTATGTGGTCTTAGAGATGGTGAGTTAAAAAAAAAGAGAGAGCTGCAGTGTACAAGGCCTTGCTTAGAAACAACAGCAATGCAGAAAGTTTCAGCTGTCATCAGAGCAGCAAGTTGGGTTAAAATCACCGAAGAACACACTGTCAAATTTGTTCATTTCCTCCTGTTATCTGTCTACCTTGAAAAAGAGTGAGGAACTCTGAAAGGCTTCTCTCTCTCTTCTGAGAGCATAAGGACTATGTTATCTGTCTCAGGGTGTTGGGAGTCAGTAGCCACACAATGAAAGGGAGAGCGAACTCTCAGACTTTTATGAATTTTTCTCTCTTGCTTCCTTGACTGGGAAGGACACCTTTGGAACTGATGTAGTGATCACCCAGGGGCCAACATTAAGACTTGAGTTGCAGTCTCAATGGTTATTGTTACTGTCTCATTCTTACTGTCAGGGCTGCAACTGTGCTATTTGCATTTAGTGGTAAGCTGGGTGCAATAAAAAGGGTTCTAGGAGAAAGGAAAAAATAACAAAACTATTGAATCCCAGGTTCTACTGGAGGACATTGTGAAACGTAGAATCATCAATAAATGTTCAGACATTGTAAGTAGCCTTTCTACACTCCTTGGCTTTAAAAATCATTCAGAGGTGGGAGTTGGTTACGGATGTGGTATTCCGGCATTTAGACACTTAGCTGCAACTCAGCTTAAAATGATAGTAGCGGCTGAAACAAGTCTGGTTGGGGGAGAGGAGATCTTTATGTTTCCAGACAACTCAAATGGTCTGCTTTTATTCAAATTCAGTATTTTTCTTGATGCATGTTTCAGTGAGTACTGTCAGCAGTGGTTCACCAGAAGTAACAGAACTTTTAAGAGAACCAGTCTGTGGCCTTTAAGAACTCCCTTCTCCATCACAAGAAGGAATGCAAACATAACAGATATATGTAGAGCATAAAATGTATGAGCTGGTGAGGCCAGGACAGGCATTTCTGGGCATTGAACCCATACTGTTTACTGCCCCCCATGATCTAATGGAGGATGGATGATTATCGTAGCCCATTTGTTATTATTTTCATAAGGAAGCTGTCTTGGGCCAACTACAGTCTTGCACTTACATAATTGAATTTTAGATAGGGATGTGCTGCGGGTTTATATGAAATTTCCACAGGTGCCAGCGTGAGTCCTGGCTTTAACAAACAATATTTTTAATTGAGATTTTATGTCCTTGCCCTCAAATCAAGCATTTTAATGGGTTCCCAGTTGGATGGGGTGACTTAGTAACAAGTTACCATCCTTGCAGCTTCAGAAAGGTGTTAATTTCTCCACCTCCTGGTGAGTGTCCACTTACTGGGGTGACCTACCACCTACATGTGCCATAAAATGAGTGTTTTGTATTCCATTATGTTCAACGTGTAGCCTTTGCAATCTGCATATTTCATGCAGGATGTGCTGGCTCTGTTCCACCAGAAAAACATTAAGATGGAGAGGTATTAGAAGTATTGATTTGTAATTTATAACAGTGAAGTGATAGATTGAAAGGAAATTTGGATGTTCTCCAGACGTCTAATAAGTTGGACATTGTTGGATTAAATGGAAGGATTTCAGTCTAATTAATATGCTCCATCCATAGGAGAGAAAAGAGGGAGATTGAACCAAGAAATCGGTCACGGTGGAGTGATAACCTTGTTTTTCTTCAAAGATTTCTAGGATTTGGTTACTCAAGATGGTGCCCTATAGAGTCAGGCTTTGCTGTGAGCTAGGATGTTGGCTTTTTCTCATGTTTTCCTGTATTTGAATATCAGTGTGCTTATGAACAGGTTGATGGCACCTGAGCTCTGTAAAGTTATTCACTTCCATGTATGTGGTTGATTTGGTTTTCTATTTCCCTGCCATGGAACCCCAGTAGCAACCATGACATACAGTAGTATAAGCATGTATCTGTGCGTGCATATGAATGCATGTGTTGGTCCGTGCAAGGACATGTGCACCTGTGTGTGTGTGTGTGTGTGTGTGTGTGTGTGTGTGTGTATGGTAGAGGATGACCTTAAGTCAGATTCTTTAGATATTGGATGTTGTTTTTGTCAGACAGGGTCTTCCACTGATCTGGAATTCACTAAGGAAGCCAGTTCCTTGACCAGTGAAACCCAGGAATCTGCCTGTCTCTCACTCATGAAAACTGGGGTGGCAGGTGCTTGTATTCACATCCCTTTTAACATGGTTTCTAAGGGCTGAATTCATGCATACCCTCATGCTTGCATGGCATGCATTTTACCAACTGAACAACCTCTCCAGCACCATTTAAAAATATTTATTTATCCTTTGAAAATTTTATATCTATGTGATTAATCTTGTTGACATCTATCCCCATGCCCCCTGCAACTCTCTCAGCACCCCTTAAACATATCTTCCTCCCAGTGCCATGCTTTCCTTATTAAAGATGTTTTTAAAATAATCTGTTGAGTCTGGTTAATGTTTCCTGTATGTACACAACTATGGGGTCATCTACTAGAGCGTTGCCTACCAAAATTGTCCCCCAAGGTGTTGCTCATCACCCCCCCTCTACTCTCTACTGCCACTATGACTTTGCCTAGGGCACTTGCACCGAATATGACAACTTAAGTTTGATCTCTGGTGGAAAGGTTGTCCTCTGCCCTCCATGTTCATGAGACCCCATATGCAGTCCTAATATACTGGTGCATGCGTGTTTACACAAATGAAGTAAATATAATAACGTTCCTAATATACAGTTCTAATATAACGATGCATGCACATACACACAAATGAGGTAAATATAATAAAGTGTACATGCTTATTAGTTTCTTGAGAGCTTCATAGAATGTATTTTTATAATATCCACTCCTCCCACAATTCTTTCCAGATCCACTCCCTTCTCTACCCATCCAACTATGTGTCTTTATTTTTTTATTTTAACCCATCAAGAACAACCTATACTTAAAATGAAATGGTAAATACTGAGTTGATAGATGTGTTTAACCCGATTTAGGCTTCACAGAAAATATACTATGGAAATATCATGTGCTGTACCCCGTTAGGATGCCCAACTGCTAATGATTTTTTGTGTGACATAAAAATAAGGTTAAATTCAAAACTGGAAATGTATGAAGTACAACAAAGTGCAATTGAACTGGTGATGGGATCCCAGATGATGCGCATGTGGAGGTTTGGTGCACAGTTGCCTCAGCCTTGTTTTATGTTTGGAAATGGAAAGATGGCTCAGCAGTTAAGAGCAAATGCCTGATCTTCTAGAGGACCCAGGTTCTGCTCCTAATACTCCCATGCCAGCTAAAAACTGTCTGTAGCTCCAGGTCCAGGGAATCTGACAGCTTCTTTTGGCCTCTGTAGGTTCTGCACATGTGTTGCAGACATGGATAAAGGCAAAATAACTAAGAACATAAAATAAAAATAAATACTTAAAAAATAAAAACATTAAATGAAAACTGAGGAATAAAAGGCTTGTCCCATAAACACAAGAGTCTGATTTTAATCTCCAGGACAGATGTAAAAGGTCTCTGTGTGGCCTTAAGTGCCTGTAATGTCAGTCCTGGGAAAGCAGAGGCAGGAGTTCCTAAGGGTTGGTGGACCAGCCAGCCTAAACAAATCAATGAGCCAAATCTACGCTCATCCAGTGCCCAGGTTCAAAAGGTAAGGGGAAATGACACCTGTCATCCATTTCTGGCCTCCATGTGCACCACCAAAACATGTTTGCATACTGGTGCACACACACACAAACTCAAGATCAATGCCACCCTGAAATATTAAAAACTAGGACCCTCTTGTGGACAGTCTGTTTGATGACTCAAACTGAAGCAGAAATCTTGGACTTGCATCTATTGTTTTCAGGGATGTGCTAGGGATCCATAAACACCTTGACCCAGCTCCTGCATCTCACATGCTAGCCACGCCACTTCTCCCCAGCTACCCACAGTTGCCCATCTCTGCTTTTTCCAGTTGAATGTTTCTTTCATCTTGACAGAAACCTCTTTTTGTCTTTTCTTGAACCTGTTGAGGTAGCAGAAGCACAGCTCCAAAGAGAGAGGGAGAGACACATCTCTTTTTTTTAACATTTATTTATTTATTTATTTTATTTCTTCCAGTTACATCTCAATCACAATCCCTTCCCTACTCCCCTCTCCTGTCCCACCCTTCCACCCTCTTCCCCCTCAACCCCCCCATCCTCTACCCTTTTGTTTTTTTAGTTTAAGGTAGTTCTTTTTCCCCCCAACAACTCCCCCTTTCAGTCCAACAAATGGTTCTTTCTCTTATAACAATAAATACAGTACAAAACATCTGAAATAAATAGGCCACAATTTTGAGAGTTATATGGCTTAGCATACATTCTCAATGTCCAGTCCATATGTATTTGGCCCCTGACTTTAACATTCTACTATCTAACTATCTCCATGAGTTTAAAGTTCTCTATCTAACTCAGCTTTCATACTAACTTGCATCACAATTTTAAAAACATCTTAGATCCAGAACACCCTCTTTATTCCTAAACAACTCAAAATTTAACTATGAGACTCTAGCTATCTATTCTTCAACCACCTCAGAGACCTGAAAGGGATAAATATATCTGATTATATAGGAAGTACAGGGCCCAAATGACATACCCGTGGCCGCCTCGACATTTCCCATTTTCTCTCCATACATTATAGCATCAATCTTCAGCTGTTTGGCCCCGTTTCTCTGGCAGACATTGATTGTAGAGCAGGAATTATGAAGGACTTACCTACCCTGTCTTGGCAGAGCTAGGCCATCGACTTACCTGCTTCCAAGTTTTGTCCTTTTTGGACAGCAGTCTGTTTACAGTTGAAGCAAGGTTTTTTTTTTTTTTTTTTTGCCAAGAGATAGGCTTGCCACTAATTTGACCATCTCACACTGGAGATTCTTCGATGCTCATATTCTACTTGGAGTGGAATAGGGGATGCTGTCAGGAGCTGGCATGTCTCGATATCAAAAAAAATCTTAATTTAAGAAAACATCTTTGAATGCCATACTCTGCAGATCTCTTGGGGTTTTTGAAGATGCCCTGTCTATCTCTTATGTTTAGATAAGCAAATGTTGCTGTCTCTTAACAAGTTGATTTCTTAGTAGCTTAGAAAATAACTGTGATAAACTGTCATAGTAACTAACAAAATGACACGCTTGCATGACTGTTAGTTTGTATTTCTTAATTATCCTAAACAGTTTATGATGGTTGGTAGCAAAAGGCCAAAACTTCACATTTCCTTTTTAAGCATTACTAGGTACAATACCTTTAAGAAGTGTTACCCTTAATTTTGTAACAATATACAAAGATCAATACCAATGTGGCCAAATATACTCTTAATTTTGTATCAATATACTAAGATCAATACCTTATTGAATAAAAAAAAGCAGGTAACAGGTTTAAAACACTGTAAATAAATTAAAGGTTACAGCTGTTCAACCTAGTTTTATAAACCACCAAGAGTCGAAAAAACTTAGAGCTAAGGTAAAATACATGAAATGTTGCGTGGGGTTAGCCCATACCTTTAACTTCAGCAGAGACAGGAGGAGCACTATAGAGTTAGTTGTCTTATAAATTCTAGAGTTACAAGGAACAGGGTGGTGATGGTGCACACTCTTAATCCCATCATTCGTGAAGATTACACCCTTAATCCCAACACACTAGAGACAGAAACAGGCAGATGCCAGAGCTCAAGGTCAGCCTGATATAAAACAAGCTCTACATAGGGAAAAACTTCGATCCAGGGGCTGGGGAGCACATCTTTAATCCCTTCAGTTGGGAACCACAGGTCTTGATCCCAATACTTAGTATGCAGAGACAGGCACATAGGATTTGGAAGGATTTAAGTTTAAAAGCTACGTACAAAAGGCATGCTCAATGTAAACAAATTGTCCTTTGAGGTCTCAAAATATATACACTACAGGTTTGTTTAGCTCCAAAATAACAAAATAATTTCTTATTTAATCCAGATTGAAAAATAATACTTCATATATTGTCAAAAAACCAAATTTGCTCCAGGAAAAATATTACCTGATCCCCCCCCCCTCCAAAAAAAAAGGTAATTGCCCCAGAGTTAGGATTAGGGCAGGGCTCTGTTCTTATCTTTCCAGGAGACTTAAAGCATCCATTCAAGGAATCCAGGGACAACTGGACAAGGGAAACCTCAGCAGAAAACAGATCAGACACCGAAGAAGATGAGTGGCCCAGATGATCCAGCCTTGCAGACTCCCTTAATAGCTGTTTCCTCAAAAGTCTACAGCCACAACTCAAAAGCACTAAGATTGTTCAGCTCCACAGACTGCTCCAGCCAGAACTTCAGTAAAGGCCTGAAGATCAGCTTCTGTCTACAAACTTCTTAGGACATCTAAATAGCAGAGTACAAAAGGACTGAACATCAAATGAATCTATTAACATTTTTAACCATTTTTCCATCCCTATTTGGGCCCCAAACAGGTTTACTACGTCCCAAATCAGCAGGAAGTCATTTATGAGAGCGACGTCCCAGGCCCAGAAGGTGGGGAGGGTGTTCCCCCCCTTTGGTTATTCGATAGATAACAGAAAATTTTGTCATTTAAGGGAAGAGACTACAAGCTGTTAAATGGTCTTGTTAAATGAGTTTTGGAGGTTAGACCTAGGGTCTTCTCTCTTTTTCTTTTCTGTATCCTTCTTTCTCTCCTATGTAGGAGTGAACAGACTTGAGAAAAAATGGGACATAGACATAGTATAGGAAAGATCAAGAAGAAAGTACAGATTATTGAATAAGCCCTTATGCTTTTGTATATTGATACAAAATTAATACAATATTAGGCTAAATTGGTATTGATCATTGTATATTAGTGCAAAATTAAGATTGTATTGGACTACATCGGAGACACATCTCTTAAATTCCTTCTTTTCTCTCCCTGACTCTGTGCCAGTCAACCATCCTCCTCCCTCATTTCTTGTGTCCCAGTTACCAGCACCATTCGGCCTCCTTGGATTTATTAAATGGAGTGTGAGAAAGCTGCCACTGCTGAGGCTGCTGCTGTCCTGCCTTGATTGAGCTCCTGGCGCCTGAGGGATTTTAACTGAGCCCAGTTTCCCCATTGATATGGCCTCTGACATTTGTCATAACATCACTCCAATCAAGCTGTTGACTAGTTTGAATACTTAATTACTGAAGGAGAGAGACTGGCACCTGTGTGGGTGTGACTCTCCAGTCCTTTTTACTGGGTTATCTTCTGGTACTGACCACTACTATTGAGTAATTTATATAGTATCCATAGTACCCTGAAACATAAATAATGAATAAGTAAAATAAAGAGAGTCACCATTCACCTGAATATTCTGTAGTTAGCAAAGACTCACTGCTTCCTTCCATTGAAATCATGACTGTCTTTCCTTCCAAATAGAAATCAGTGGCACTCAGGCAGCCCCAGCTGGGTGGGCTTTTCTGCACCAGCTTCTAACAGAGTACTCACAGGGCTTCTCTAGATCACTTCTGCAGGGAGACCTTGCTGATGCTCCCCATCTCTGTCGCCTTAATCCAAATTGCATTAGTGGCACTCGATATGACTGTCTCAGTGAAAAAATTAACCTAAATAGAACTTAAGTTTATTGTGGAAGATTGTGTTCTGAAATTCACAGATTAGGGGATGGTGTCCTTTTCTGAAGCATGTCTATCATGTCAGACCCTTCTTATTTTGAGAAAAAACAAAACATGCTTCTAGCCTCATCCCCCTCCCACCATTGATTCACATAAAATATTTCTGTGCGGTAATTGTCCTCAACTAACACACTAACACTTGTCATTTGTGACATCCTGTTGAATATTTAGGGGGAGAGAGAGAGAGAGAGAGAGAGAGAGAGAGAAGGAAGAGAGAGGAGAGATAATATGTTTTCATGCCAAGATAACCTGTCAGAAAGCCTTAAATATTTACCATGGTTTTGATGTTTCATTTATCTCCAAGTCGGCGGGGCATTGTACCAGTTCAATTTTTCATGGTGGTATATTGCAGCCCTTTCTCCCTTTACTGTAATCATTAGAATAAAAAAAAAAAGTCCTTTTAACCACACCACTATTCATATAATACTAGATAATTCGTGCCTTGAAGTGTCACTTTCTTATTAAAAATCAGCATCCCTGCCTTCTTTTCCCTTCTCTTCCCTCTTGCTCTTCTTCAGAGATGTCATACTTTAAGTCATCTGGATTCTTTCAAAACTGCCAGAGGTGAAATTGACTTCTGGAGAAAGAATGGCTGAAAACTGCAGCTGGTGCACTTTTGGCACATTGAGACATCCTCCGAGTTGAGACCCCAAAGGACAGTGCACAGCATATTTCAGACTGTGAGCAGTGGACAGTCAGGGGCCACATATGCATTCATAGCTACCTTTGCAGATGACAGTACATAGTGAGGACCTCCTGAGGTGCCACCCAGGACCTCCACCTCCAGCTAGCCTCCTTAAAAATCTCTCCAGCTTTACTGGTTTTAACCCTCATAGCCCTAACCTTTAAAAAATAGAAGCTTTTGTAGGAATTATGCAGAACAAACTGCACTGACATCTCCATATCCATTTTATTTAACAGTTATAATATCACAGAGTCTTACTGCCTTGAACTATCCCACACATGGCTCAAAAGACTTTCTTCAGGGGATACCAGTAAATGGTTCACTGAGTAACATGCTTGCCACACCAGTGTGAGTATCTGAATTCAGATCCCAGAATCTACATAAAGTCAGATGCCACAGCAGTAATCTGTAATCCCAGTGCAAGATGAGAGTTGGGGACATCAGTATCTTTATGGACTATGGGCCAGTCTCACATATGCAGCAGCAAACAACAGGAGACCCTGTCTTATACAAGGTATAAGGCAAGGACAGGCACTGGAGGCTACTCTGTGACCTATATATTCTTGGCACATGTGTGCCCACATTCACACACAAAAAGTAGAAAGAAGAAAACACTTTCTTCATTCTATCAACAAGATAAAATGAAGTGTAGAATGATAAGTAACTGGCCCCAGTAGGTAAATTTGGTCCTGCGATTTTGAAACTATGCAAATTGTATTCGGTTACCCTCTTGACTTCTTGACAGATTTGAGAACCCGGACAATGTGGCTTTCTTGAGATATTGGGAAGCTCCTGTCAGCTTCAATGCTGAACTTGCTTTGTTTGTGTATACTAGAGATAATTTAGTGTAAAATGCCCCAATAAAAATTTTCCCCAAAGCATATGTAAACCACGACATAATAGATTTATCAAAGTAGCAGAATGCTATTATGTTCAAAAGATTAACCAGACCGAAGCTATTTGTCATAGCAACGGGTGCTGGAGTTGACAAATTACAACTGAACTCAGTTTGTAGCAAAATGTTAGACAGTGTCTTGGCACTGATTAATTGATGTTAGAGTCCAGCTTGGAATATATTACAGGAATTTAAATATCATTTGGAACAGAACAGAAGCTTGCTTCAGAACATCCCCAAACTGTACCAAGTAATTATGGTGTTTCCTTGATGATAAAAATGCATCTGGAACAAGCCACTCCATCAACTTAGTCATTTTTAATTGAAAAGAAAAGTAATTTTATGTTATGTGATTACGCTGACTTCCAAGAAGCCTGATTAGAGTTTGTGGTAGGGGGCAAGAAGTGTATTATCTTTGAGAAGAGGAACTTTGGAGGCTTTGGAGTATTTCCTGTACAAAGCTTGGGAACCTCAGCTCACATCCTCAACACCCTTGTAAAAAGCAAGGCATTTTGGTGTGCACCTGCAACCCCAGTGCTGGGCAGGATGACATGAAAGGCTCCCCAGGCTAGATAGCCAGAGAGTCTTGTCAAACTGTTGAACTTTAAGTTTAGTGAGAAGCCCTGTCCCAAGCAATGGTGCAGAGAATAGCTCAGAGTCACAATGTTAACCAATTAGTTCTATATGAACACAAGTGCTCACACACACACACACACACACACACACACACACACACACACAGAGAGAGAGAGAGAGAGAGAGAGACAGACAGACAGACAGACAGACAGACAACAGACAGACAGAGAGAAGTACATTCATATGTACACATACCAAGAAAAACAAAGAAAATAAAAGTTTTCAATAGCTTATTGGTACAAATCTTTTATTCCAGCATCTATGAGGTTGAGGTGGGTCACAACTCCAAGGCCAGGTTAGGCTATATGGTGAGAGGGAAAAATTAGCTGTGATAATGTATTTTACCCTAATAAGGTAAGAAATACTTTTCAAGTAAAATACAGGTGGTGGAAGATGGTATGTGCTCAAAGAGAAAAGGAAATGAGTCTGGAAAAAGGAATAGTTTTCCTTTTTTTAATAATTTATTTTTTATTTCTTCAAGTTCCATCTCAATCACAATCCTCTCCCTACTCCCCCCTCCAGTCCCACCCTTCCCCCTTCCTCCCCCCCTTCCCCCCCATCTTCTTCCCTTCTTTTTTTTTTTAGTTTAAGGTATTTCTTTTTCCCCCCAACAGCTCTCCCTTTCAGTCCAAATAATGGTTCTTTTTCTTATAACTATAAATACAATACAAAACAACAGAAATAAATAGGCCACAATTATAAGAGTTATATGGCTTAGCATACATTCCCAATGTCCTGTCCATATGTATTTGGCACCTGACTTTAACATTCTACTATCTAACCATCTCCATGAGTTTAAAGTTCTATATCTAACTCAGCTTTCATACTAACTTGCCTCATAATTTTAAAAATATCTTCTTAGATCCAGAACACCCTCTTGATTCCTAAACAACTCAAAATTTAACTATGAGACTCTAGCTATCTATTCTTCAACCACCTCAGAGACCTGAGAGGGAAAAATATATCTGATCAACAAATGAATCAGTAGCTCACATGTCTCCATTTAGTGACAGTGAAGAACATACCACCTCTCTTGCCAGTTGGCATTTCATATGAAAAAGGAGAGCACTGTTACATTACTCCAGAAGGTAGACTGGAATCAATGGGTTTCACACTCCCCATTCCAGTCTCGCAAATTAATTCTCTATGCAGCCTTCTTCATTTCAAGATGTCAGTGCCATGACATATGGGTTTCCTGGGCATGCTCACTTTCTGTCCATTGCCAGCTGATATCTTCATTTGTTACTAGAAGATAAGTTTGAATGTCCTTGTGTCAGGAATTCTGAATGTTGTTATGCCAGTGTTCTTGAGAACAGAACTGATAGAGTAAGTGTGTGTGTGATTTATTAGAGTGGTTTACAAACTGTGATCCAGTTTGTACAACGATGGCTCTCTACCCATACAAAATCCAAGAATCTAGTTCTTGTTCAATCTACAAGGCTGGATGTCTCAGTTGGTCTTCACCATACACTGCACTTCTGAAGAATAAGACTCTAATGCCAGTGAAGTAACGAACTTGACATTGAGAGAGAGGGCAAGCAGGTAAAGAGCAAGTTCCTCCTTCTTCCACATCCAAATATGGGTCTATTTGCATTCTTCTACAGGTTGACTGACATCCAGTTAGATCAGCATCATTTGTTGAAGATGCTTTCTTTTTTTCCAATTGTATGGTTTTGGCTACTTTGTCAAAAATTAAGTGACTGTAGGTGTGTGGGTTTATTTCTGGGTCTTTGATTTGATTCCACTGATCAACTGGTCTGTTTCTATGGCAGTACGATGCTGCTTTTATTACTATTGCTCTGTAGTACAGGTTGAAAATTAGCCAAATGTAACTTAATGGGAGATTTACTAAATTGTGTGTGGAATTGATTATATTATGCTTATAGTTCATTTAATGTTATTTTATCATTGGTCTAACAAATACTGGCTGAGAACATGTTTTATAGATCTTGTTAAAGTAAGTTAAGGAGGAAACAGTCAGCAATACAGTTGGAGGCAGGCAGTACTTCACGGACATGCTCAAACTACATAGCCATACTGTCATTACAGGAAGGGTGGTAAGGATCTGTATTGTTAAGAAAAATGGGAGAGTTGTGTCTTTTCACTTCTGGGGTATTTTATTCTTATATAATCCATAATGAGCCCTTCATGTCTTAGGCAGAAAGCAGATTGAAATGTAATTTGGAAATAATGCTTTTGAGATTAGAGAAGCATGTTTACCCTATGGAAATATTCCCCCCCCCTTCTTGTTTTGTGGCTTTGGATTTCAAACACAGGGCCATGTATAGCCAGATAATCTGTATTCCCAACCCTACTTTGAGGTTTCCATTTTATGCACTGTGGAAGGGGATCAGGATGGTCTCAATTTCTCTTCAATGTAAATTAAAGGCTTTAATGTATCATCCCTCTTTGACTGCTGTTACAACACATGCTTTTTGCAATCTCAAGTTTGCATGCTTATTTAAAAAAAAAAACTTAAAAGACCTAAGGTATAGGGGGCATCAAGGAAGAGTTGGGAGAAGGTCTTATACCCAGAGGCTAGGAAGTCTTCTGTGAGATTGTATCTCCTAGAAATGACAGGAAGGTTTCACCCATGGTACTTCAACAATATGGCTGCCTAAAGAAGACCTGAACAATGACAATATCAACAGATATGCTAATACAGAAGGGGAAACCTCATGGGGTCCCACTCCTAGGCAAAATACTACACGCAGCTAATGAGTGTTGAGAAAGAGAGATAGAGATAGAGATAGATATGTATATATATAGAGAGAGAACAAATTTGTTTCTCTCAGAGATAATCCTACTGATTTATACAATTCAATGTGGTCAGGCCTGAACTCTATATGCATAAGCCATACGGAATGGACTCAGCAAGTTGAACAAGTTGAATATACATATTATATGTATAGTATATATATAATTACTTATAATGATAATAGTAAAAGAAAAACGGAACATCAGTTTGAGAGGAAGTGAGGGACATGGGAGGAGTTAGAAAGAACAAAGGGAAGGGGAAAGTGAAATAATTATATTTTGATTTTTAAAAATTTTAATAAATAAAGAGAAAATTTACAATAAATAAGTTTTCCTTCCAAATTTAGTACACAATATGATAAAGGTAAATTGATATCATCTAATCTATGAATTAGATTTTAAACTAAGTTTCAAACAATTAGAATGACATATACTGACATTATACTGTTTGGTAGGTGATAAATTAAAAAAAAAGAAGAAGACAGTCAAGAATCCAAAAACAATCATCCCTTCAACACAAATGCTTTCTTAATCATACAAGACCAAATGGCTTGCAGAAAGGAGGACAAAATGCTTTCAGAAGGAAATGTTGGTTGCTTGTACAAACGAGCAGAGAGTTCAGGACAACATTGACCTTGCTGTGAGTGTGGCCTTCGTGGCTGATATTCATAGAATCAAATAAGACTGTGCATTAGAGTCCATACTCTCTTTCTGTGTACGGGTTTGGACTTGAGTAGTAAGAATAACTGAGGGTCTCCCACTAGTGGTGCAGGCCCATAATTTCAGCTACTCAGAAGGCTGAGGCAGAAGGATCACCACTGAAGGCCTGCCTGGCCTACAGTCCAAGGTCAAAGCTATCCTGGGTGGCTGAGAGAGATCCTGTCTCAAAATTTAAATAAGTAAAAAAATTAATTAATTAATGGGAAGCAATAGAGAGATGAGAGGTTTGGGGCAATGAATAACCTGGTGCAACAAGGATGGGAAATCACCATTACCTACTTTATATTGGGGGTCATATGTGCATAGAACTAGAGGTAACCCCTTTATTATGTGCTCCCTGAGAAGCTGAAGTAACATATGTCCCTCCATATACAAGACTAGACATTAGTGTATATCTCTTTCCAGCTCTCTGCCTAAGACGTGTCCGTGCTGTGCCATCCTTCCAATTAATAAGAAAACACCAAACAGAACATTAAAGCTTACAGCTTCACATTTTCAAATTAAATTATCTATTGATTATTTCAAGGCTGTTATTAAAAATCAGCAGAAGCGCAGCTGACGGTGCCTCGAAAGTATCCATCATGATGACTTTGATCAAATCGTAAATGGTGGATCTGCACTTTACAGTTAGAAGGAAAGGAAGCAAATGAGCAATAAATTTGAAACTCAGGTAATTGGGGGGAAAGTAATCTATTTAATCAGCCCCAAGAGCTAACTGGTTCTGAGAACTGGTGCTCTCATATTTGGTTAAAGCCTTTTGTCTTAAAAGATCATTTATATGTGCTTAAGGAAATATTCAATAGTGGCAAGCAGAGGCTACTGCTGGGCAGGGTGGATGGTGGCCAGGGGCAGGGAGATGATGACCGAGGCGCAGGCTCTGCTGTAGATAGGGAAAATAAGTTCTGGTGATCTATTATGCAGAAGGGTGAAGATGTTGCTTGGAAAATTTAAAAGTGACATAAAAGAAGATTTTGGATGTTCTTATCACAAATAAATAATAAGCCAGGCATTGTGTCTGATGTCTGCAACCCCAGCCACTCAGGAGACTGAGGGAGGAGGATCACAATTAAAGAGCAGAGTCAAGGCCAATCTAAGTAACTTAATGAGATCTTGTCTCCAAACATATGGTCAATTGAGAACTTAAAATATGACTTAGCGGTATAGTTCTTGCCCAGCATGTTTGAGGTTCAATCCGTGGGACCGTAATGTATAAATGAATGTATAGAAGGACTATGTGTTCTTATTTGTTGGATTCTTCAGTGCATCAGAACATCAATCTATATTCCAATAAATATGCACAACTGTAGTGTTTCAGTCACTCCCTCAGAGAAGTTCTGGATTCCAGTCCAATCATTGCCTTCTCCCTGACACCCAGTCCCTCTTCCTCATTTCCATGTCTAATGCTATTCCTTTGAGTTGCTATTTTCATTTAACAACCGATAAGTTCCACCCATCTCATCCCTCCCTTTGGTTTGATGTGTCTTGAATGTGAAGTGCTCCACATAGGCTAGTGCGTCTGAACACTTGGCTCCCAGATGGTGTTGCTGATTTGGAAGGTCAGGAGCCATTTTAAGGTGCAGCCTTGCTGAAGGGAGGATAAGGGTCACTAAGAATAGGACTCGAGGTTATGTGTGCAGGTCACTCACTCCAGGTGAGTGTTGTCTAACTTCCTTTCCATCCTCTGCTTGCTGGTGTACCATATTATAAGGAATTGATGGGTCCTAGCTATACACACTACCACAGACCCGCCTGCTCCCATGATTTCCCGTCAAAAGATGGAATCTGCTTTCATGTTACGAACCAAAAGAAACTCTTCCTTCCTTAAGTTACCATGTTCAAAAAAAATTGTCTCAGCATTTAAGATAGTAACTGTATAAATCCTAAGACAGAACTCAGAAGGAGCCTGGTACCCATAGCTGGCTCCATCCACTACTAGTTAACTTAGAAAAATGAATGCAGGTTTCTGGTATGTATCTTCATCTTAAAGTATAGCTTCAGTAAGCTCAAATGGCACAGAACTGTATTTCTAATTAGATGACACAGTACAACACCATCAAAACAAATGCAAAGGTTCTAAGACATAGAGAGTATTACCTTGAGTGTATGTAGGATGTGGTGCAGAGTTTAGATTTCTGGCTTTTAGTTTTGAGCAAGTAAGTAACACATTGACATGAATTTTGAACAGTAAATTGTTAGCAAGACTCACTGTTCTGGTTAGTCTTGATTATCAGCTGCATCATACAGCTGTATTATACAGCCTAGAGTCATCTCAGAGTAAAAGTCACACTTGAGGTATTGTCAGATCTTATTTGCCCTGTTGGACATGTATATGGCAGATTGTCTTGACTATTAATGAATGCAAGCGGGCCAGGCCCAATGTGGGCAGCACCATTTCGTGAAGCAGGTGGTCATCCTGGGAATGAGCCAGCCAGCAACATTCCCCCAAGATTTCTGCTTCAGGTTATTGCCTTTGGTTCCTGCCTTGACTTTCTTTGATTGACTGTGACCTGGAAATTATGAAAGGTATTAAACCTTTTCTTCTTCTAAGTTACTTTTGGTTAGAGGGGTTTATCACAGAAAAAGAAGCAAACTAAAACACTCACAAATGGATTCACAAAATAAATATTAATAGGCAGTACCCAAATGAAGATAATGCTGCAGATAGTAGGATTACAAGTTACTTTCCTATAAAATCAAAATAGGAGTGTTTTTTTGAGTTAGCTTATGGTTCACCAGTATGATGTCTAGCATGTTGTTGATAATCTCTTTGGTCAAACATTGAAATCCTAGGCTACCATATACAAAAGAATCTTAGTGGCAGAAGAAACTGTGTTAACTTATTAAGTCCCCATGCCAGAACTCCATTGAACTTGATATTAAGTGGTATGTTTTGGGTCCTTTTGATTTATTGCATAGTAGGCTGAATTCTAGAGATTTTTAAAAATGGGTTAAATTAAGACCCTGGCATATGAGGAGTTAGGGAGATAGAATATTAAAGAAGCACCTTCTTGCCCAGGCTGGACAAAAATAGAATGCAAATTTCTTTTCAGTGGCCATCAAAAACATAAGGCACTGGGAGCCAATGCTACTCAAATGCTGAAAAGGATATGAACTTTACTTAGGGCACTGGAAACACAGTCCAGGTCAAGAGAGATGGCTACTTTTCTAGGGGACCTCAGTCAGATTCTCATCACTTGTGTCAGGCTGCTCACAATTGCCTCTAACTCTAGTTCCAGGGAATGTGACTTCCTCTTCTGGACCCCAGAGCCATCTGCACTCATATGCAATTGTCCACTCCCACCCCACGCATTCCAACCTTCACACAGGCACAAAATTAAGATAAAACAATCTCCATTTGGAAAAACTTACTAGTCACCCATAATGTGCCTGGAAATGCCTTACAGCCTTCGTGTTGTGGGAGGGGAATCTTGGTTATTTTAAACTTTGGATGCCCTAGACATATCTCACTTGTGTTTCTTAACCCTGGCATGCATATATATATAATATATAATATATAATATATATATATGTATATATATATTTGTGCTAGTGACTCTAATGCACATTAGGAGGACTTAAGAACACTCAACTTCACTAAGGAGTGCTCAAGTTCAAATCATTATGCCTAACAGAAAGCCTCAGATTCTCTAAGGCCTGTATTTTCTCAAGGTGATGTCACCAAGCACCACCTGGAAGCTTGGTAAATATGCTTGTTAGTCTTATCTCCCTTTTCTCTTTCTTCGCACAGCTCTCAATTATACGCATGGGATCCACCTTGCATGGTGTCAGTAGAAGCCCATCATATATCTTTTCTGCAGTCATGACACTTACAGTATACTTGGAATTTTCAGGGGAAACAAGCAACCTAATGCGAGGCTATGCATTATGTGAAGAAATACACAGATTACTGTGGTACAGAATTTTTAAGAAGTTTTGTATTCTAAGGACATTTCAGGGAAGATTGCAAAAAAAAAATGAGAATCTTGGAAGGTATGCTCAGGGCTGATGTGCTAGCAGGTGCAGACAGACAAGCTGCTGCTGCTCAGCCTTGCACAGGCCTCAGGCTCCAGCGGCAGGTGCCGGATCATGTTGAGTGAGAAGGAGAGGTTGAGCGCTTGAGAGATGGGCCAAGGCCAGAATACAGACTCCCACAGGCACAGAGTTTAGCTTTAGTTCCAGACACAATTCACATCTCAACTAACCTGGCACACAGCACAGTTCATTTTGTCAACCCCAGAAACGAAACATAGATCACAGCCCCCTGTCCATGTTCATGCCTTACGGTTGCAAACATTTACATAGGGGCGTGGGGAAAGAAGGAAAGCAGGATCTCTCCACCCATGTACTGTTTGAATGAGGTACCCACCCTTAATGTTTGCTTTGATATGTATTCTTTGTTACTCTGTGACAAAATAAAATAATTTTGCTTCTAATTCATCGTATTCATCTTCAGACATTACTTTGCCCACTCTGGTGTTAGTCAAGCTGTTTTTCTGTGTGTATATGTATGTGTTTGTGTGTATACATGTGTGTGTTTGTGTGTATGCATGTGTGTGTTTCTGTGTGTACATGTATGTGTGTATATGTGTGTGTGCATATATGTGTGTGTACATGTATGTGTGTATGTTTGTGTGTATGCATGTGTGTGTTTGTGTGTATATATATGTGTGTGTATGTGTGTTTGTGTGTGTTTGTGAATGTGTGTACACAGGCATGTGGATGGAGGTCAACTTCGGGTTTTCCCTTTAATAAGTTCTCCATCTTTGAATAGAGACATTGTTTTGAGACAAGGTCCCTCATTGGTCTGAAGCTCATTCATAGGCTAGTATTGTTGGACATTAAGCCTCAGGGGTCCTTTAGTTTCTCTTTACCCAGTGCAGAGTTTATAGACATACAGCTTCTACATGCACTTTCCTTTTTACGTAGAAGCTGGGAATGGTACTCAGATGGTTGTGTGGCGATACTTTCCCCACTGAGCCAACTACTTGGCCCATTTTTAAAGTGTAATTATTATCATAGTCTTGATAGCCTTTGGGCTCATTTCTAACAGAGTCAAATGTCTTTTAATTACAAAGATTTGGAAAAGACAACATTTTAGAACAGTGCTGTTCACCGGAACCTTATCATATGACAAATGTTCCACATGTTTAGTGTCCAATGACGTGGTTGAGAACCACATTGGATTTCCGAGTTCCCCTATTCAAGAGAGTGTAATACAGAAATGGCGTTTTGCTTTTCATCTTCTTTCAAACACTTACAATTTGATAATCATGGGTGGCTAGTACTTATGGAGTTGGGGAGCACAGTGTCATATGTGAAGACCATGCCTGTGGCTCCCTGGAAATCACAGCCCACTTCACTTCAGTTGCTGATCTTCACAACAGATGTGTGTGAATGGGCCTGGTGTGCTGGTGGTGAGGACTCTTCCACAGGCAGCTGTTGTTTTCATCTACCCAGAATGCATTTCCTCTCCCTCTGGATGCAATACTGCATTTTTCTTAGGGTTCACTGTCTTCTCCTCATGCTTTCTGGGACCTGTATTCTTGTTCAGCTATGGAGTTGGCTATGTAGCTCCACCTTGGCCCATTAGCAATAGCTCCCTCTCTCAACACGCTGGGGAGGATTGGCTAGGAGATAATTGTATGGTCTAAGTCCAGAGGAGGACTCGCATGATCAGAGCTGTCTCTGAAACTGTTGCTAAATGAGTCCAATGAGCTTGAATGGCTGGATGTTTCTCAGCCTCTCTCAGAACAATGGCTGATGCTACAGGTACCTGTAAGTGTAATCTCACTTCCTCCCATTTAACCCTAATGAAATCCTAAATATATCACTTATATGATGCAATGTATTTTTCCATGCAAATGTGTATGTGGTACACACACACACACACACACACACACACACACACACACACACACACA
>CAJQZJ010031764.1:6669128-6680563 GCA_907164525.1 Lophiomys imhausi
ACACACACACACACACACACACACACACACACACACACACACACACTTCTTTTGTCTGCATTGGAGAAATTTATGAGCAATATGTTTGAGCACATTTACAAAATATCTTTCTTGCTGGAATGAGGTCCTTGAAAGGAAGTTACCAGAAAGCATCTATTGTCTGTTCCTTGTGCCTAGTTGAATCCATGCAGGATGGCAAACTGTCACTTGTGCCCAGCTGCAGAGAATATGCTCTCTATCACAAGAGCTTTAGCTCCCAGGTTTCAGAGCCAAGTTAAGAATATGCAGCAGCCCAGGCTCCTGCTGTGCCCTCACCCAGCAGGTGTTGTGGTAGTCTCTGCCTTGCCTATGTCAGTATAGTGGTGTTCAGAGAATTGAACCTAAGGTGAAAGAATGGTGTTATAATTCATCGATAGTTAGGACAAATGCACCTGCTTATAATGACGTTATGTCCAAATTAACCTACTGGAACTTTACACTATTGCATGCATATAACATATTAAATGAACCTAGGCTGTGGAATATCAATGTGGCAGCAAGATCACTGATGTGTGGGTGGCTGTTGTGCACAGCTGTTTTACTGCATATGACTGGCATAGGAGAAGATCAGGATCCAAAAATGCCCTGTAAGGGAAAAATGCTTTGGTCTAATCACTGTAAGCAGGATGTGGTCTATGTCTTGGTTGCTGTCTGTCAGAACTCACTAGCCTGGAGAAATTGTTTCTGGTCTATGCTCTCTGGTAGAGTGGACCAGCATTACACAAGCCCCTGGAGTGTCTGAAATCTGCCTAGTGTGGGCAATAAACAGACCTTTTAATTTTATGTAATTATAATTACTATGAACTCTGATCTCATGGCTTGAAATAAAGTTTGGGTATACTGCATATTTTTATTATCCATGTAACACATTTAAAAGCATCGACAAAAAGCATACAAAGATATGAGCCAAACTGTTAATGCCTCTCAAGCTGGGGTTAGAAATGCGTAAAGAGGGGATTTTAATGTCTTATCTTGCCTAATTCCAAAAAGAAAAAGAAGAAAGGAGTGGGATTAGAAACTAATCAAATCAATCAGTGAGACTAATTATATCATGGAACCAATTATGTAGAACCATGTCCTGGAATTAAAATGAAAAGGAAAGAGATGGAGAACTGGGTGATTATCTCTGTAATCCAGACAGAAACCCCTTCCACTTTGCAGGAGAAGTGAACTGTGGGCCTCAGGCATCTGCTTCTTAAGACATATTCATTTGACACCTCATGACTATGTGGACAGTGTTCAAAGATCTGAATACTCTGCAGATAGGGATCACAGAGTGGAAGCAGATGTGGTCTACCTCCAGTCTCTGAAACTAAAATCCTCAGCAAATTCTATTTTGTCAAAAGCCCTTGCAAAGCATGCAGGCCCTTGGCTGGGCTGGTGAACCATAGTGAAGATTTCTTTCTAATTCTCCTAGGGGTGACATATAAATGGGTGTGACATGCAAAAGGGTGGTGCTGGCAGGCCTACTCATGACACATTTGGTCGTATCACAGGCTCAGAATTCTTGCTTAAGGCTGTGTGTGTGTGTGTGTGTGTGTGTGTGTGTGTGTGTGATGTACATGTGTGGGGATGGGAATGCATGTGGAAGCTACAGGTTGACATGAAATATCTTCTATTGCTCTCCTCTTTATTTAGTGAGCTAAGATCTTTCTGAACATGGAACTTTCCTATTAGCTAGACTGACTACCCAATAAACCTCAGGGACCCTCATATCTCTGCCTGCCAGTGCCAGGACCAAAGGCACAAAACATTTTATTTTCTATAACAATGTACTCTTAAACATTAAGGACTTGTACCAAAGGGGATAAAAGGGCCACTCATGAGTGACCATGTGGATTCAGGTTGCCCTGATTGACAGGTGTCACTCATGAGACAGTTGCATGATCATTCAAAGTCATAGAACAAAGACTGTCAGTCACAAATCAAAGCATTTACCCAGTATGTTGGTGGGGTCCTAGATAGGCAGATTACAGCAGAGGGGAGAAATCTCTGCCTTCCCTTGGTTTCAGATGCTATTGTGTGGCATTCTTTGCTTTTGAGTTGGTAGAAGCTTAAGTTAACACACATCAAGTTTGTCCAAACAAGAGTGTAGAGTCAGATAGAGGCAAATGATAGATGGCTGCCAAGGGAAATAAAGATAGCCTGAGATAATTTTGGCTGCCAATCTGCAGTATTTCTACCCTGCACAGTCAGATATTTCTTAGCGGCCAACCAACCTGTAGAATCTTCAACACAGGACTGGCTTTTACCGGGTGCTTACTTCATTTCTAAGCCCTAAGAAAATAAAATAAACATGGAACGGAGGAGAAGTGTGAGGAGGCTGACATTGAGGAGAACCCACGGGGTACAGTTAAAAGTGGGTAGAACTAAAACCTCTTCTAGAAAGACACTGGCTATGTCCCAGGCTGTGGATGCTGTTCCCTTTGAAGTGGGAAGAATGTTCATTCTGTACATCACACCAATGTGCCCCACCTACCTCTCTGCCTTATTGTTATTACAAAGGCAGGCTCATCATAGAACCCCAAGTGCCTGTGGAGCTAAGGTCTGTCTGGGGCCTGAACCACACTAGGTGCTAATTTCCACAGAGTTGCAATCAAATTAGAGGTTAGATCTGACTCTGAAGCAGGGGGCCACTTGGGACCAGCAATGGCTTGCCTTTTATTTTCCCTCTGTAACATTACATAATGAACACAGCATATGGCATATTTTAATTTCAGCAAATATTAAATTTTAATCGGAAGTATACACCTGGCTTTGTATTGTTCCCAAATTATCACAAAGGCCAGAATCTTGGGGTTTTTTTAAATGTGATTTTGATGTAATTGTAATTAAAATGAAGAAACCTATATACGTATTTTGATAGAATGTGTATAGCCCAGATTGGTTTTAAACTCAAGATCTTCTGAGTGCTAGGAATGAGTGAGTTCACCACACCCAGCAAGTAGTAAATACTCTTTTCTAGTGACTGAAATATTCCTCTGCAAAGTCACGTATGGCCACAAATTCTATGTTAAGCATGTTGCATCTTCAATGCAGTAAATTTTCAGTCCATGCTGTTCTTTGCCATCTGTTGATATTTTCATAGATTTTGATCCTCTGAAAAATATAATATGGCTACCAAGATTGAGGGTATATATGCACCAAGAAAGGGAAAATTCTATTGCATTATCATCTGGCAATAAAAAAACATCAGTATTCTATTATTCCCTGAGTTCTTTTATGTACAATGATGCCCATAAAGTTCTGATTTTCTTTCCACCTCCTGTGGGCTAGGCTCGCATGTGTGAACTATCACATCCAGTTTTGTGAGATGCTGGGAAGCGAATATTGAGTCTCATGCTTGCGAGTACTCGATCAACCCGGCTGCATCATCAGCCCTCGTCCTCTATCTAGTGCATGGTTTTTGAATTCATCTCACTTTTGTGCCCCTGTGAAGAACTAAGGGAGGAGATAGATAGATAGATAGATAGATAGATAGATAGATAGATAGATAGATAGGTTAGATAGACCAGCAAAAACAACAAAAACAGGAATGAGAATCACACCAGGTAGCACTTCTCAGCTTTTCAGCTACTTGTAAACACAGCTCATTTTTTAATGTTTTTCTTACAGAGGTATCCGTTTTCTATTTTGTAATTCATTTCCCTGGGGCAGCTTTAGACCTTAGAGGTCTGTTTGCAGTTGCTATCAGAATGGAGGGTTGCAGAAAGAACAGGATAATGGAAAATTCACAAGTGGCCCAATTTTGAAACACACACACACACACACACACACACACACACACACACACACACACACATTACATTTTTCCATTTTCTCAGCCTGACAGTTTCCTAAATCTGTAGACCTTGATGTTTTAATCTCCTGCATTTGGTTGGAGCTTGATATTCATGACTGACATATTTGATAAAATCTTAAATAGGAGTTGAAGATGATGAGCAAGCAGAAATGCAAGTGTGTAATTCACACTTTGGACCTGAGCCATCCAGTTCCATTTCCACTCTTTGTCCTAAGATGGGTCTTGGAGGTGCCAGAGTTGCTCAAGACTGACTGTCACCCATGTTTAAATGGCTTCCATGAAGATTTCTAGTTTCAGCGTAGCTAGTCATATCTGAGAATGAAAGACAGAACACACAATTCAGAATTTATACAAACACACATTTGTACTCCATGTGTAAACTCATAATATAAGGGATAAATTGTGTCATTTCAATCTAAGTTCAATAGCAAATAGCTTGAAAGGCGGAAGTGGGATTGTTCAAAATGTCTCCTGGATTCTCAGCACAAATGGACATAAGGAATTGAGAGTCACATGGCCAAAATTCTGTTAAATAATGAGTGATTGCATTTCCATTTCAATAAATACTGATTTCATCTTAGAAAGTTTTTTTTTCCAAGACAATCACTTTACAGAGTAATAAACATATGCTAAAATAAAGAATAGAGAAACGAGCCCCCCCCCCCATGCCCCTCTCCACACTCTGAACTTACTGATTTAGGGCTGTATTTTGTTTACACTTATTTTCCTTCCTGTGGTGACTGTCAAGCCAAGACATGACTCACCCACTCCATCCATAAAAATCTTATGATCTAGCCATGGGTAACTTTATGTCTAAATATGGGCATACTCATTGCTATAGCCATGGACTGGATTCTCTAAGATGATCATAGAACTCATTTTTCCAAGGATCCAAAAATCTTCAAACTCAGTTTAGTTGCATTGATAACCAGACAAGTAAAGGGCAAGCCACCAATATACTTACAAGTATACTTTGCCTTTCTCCTTATGCACTTCCCGCCAGGCCCTTCCCTCTTCCTTCTGCCTGGGATAGTACCCAAGAATTAAAAATGCTAGGCAGGCATTTTATCACCATTAGCTGCTCTCTAGCTCAACCTCGTTCACATTTTTAATCCATATTTTCCAGGACTCCATATTATTTAATTGACTTTCTGTCTTTCTTGATTTCCCTGTCTGTTTTAGACAAGAAATTAGCTTGGCACATCATTGATAGAACTAATAAGACCTGATATCTATTCCAGAGTGAACATAGGTGGCAATAATATGATATTAATGCAACTTTAGATGCGGTAAATATGATACACACACACACATGAAATACCTTTAAAGGGAAAAAGCTACAAGTTGAGAGACTTTTTCTCCAGGAATCATGCTAAGATATGCAAGTCTTATGCCACTCAATCACTCTCATGTAGGGGATTCCCACCTTCTCACCTCCCTCCTGGGGATCCTGGACCAGTTCCTGTTCAGGTGATGGCCATTTGCAGAGGCATCTCTCCCCATTCTCACAGATAATTCTTCATACTGATGCTAGGTTGAGAGACACTCTCATCATCCAGTAACCCTGCAGAAACTAGAGTCAGCCTGATTGTAAGCATGCTCTGTGGACTACTCTTCTATCATGTGGCAAAAGGTCTCTTTCCTCTGAAATGTCTAAGAAGGGCCCCCATTCTGCCTTAGGAGCCAGGGCTGTCTTTAGATGGCCTGCCGTGCTGCTATTTTCTTGTGTATCATGATGTTAATATCGCTTCTAATAAGCTCCTTACTCCAAAGGGTATTCTGCCTCAGTGTTCCCTTTGAATCCCAAACCCCAAATCTTTTATCTCCTCCCTCCATTCCTTTGTGGTGCTACAATTTGAAGACAAGGTCTCCCACACACTGAGCAAACACAGGGATTCTGCAGCTGCTTGGAAAAACATCACAAGTTGTATCATCTAACTACCTGTGCTGAAGATTTATTTATTTGTTTGTCTGTTTGTTTGTTTTTTGGTTAAGTAAATTAGTGACTTCCTTGACATTTAGTATTTTTCATCCTTCAAAGAAAATATATTTTACATAAAATATAATGCTTTTGGGGAAGTGGGTTGTGACTGTAGTACAAGACCATCATTTCTATCCAAATTGTCACTAACATAGTCTCATGCTTCATTCCAGAGTGAAGAGATTGGCCAGATCTTGTCGGGGCCTTGATAGCAATGGCTGAGGACACAGTCTCATTCTCCCTTCCCAACACATACAGAGTTAACACAAACAGTGATGTTTTTTCATGGGAGGGAGGATGAGCCACTCAATACTGATCCCACTTCCAATTCCATCTGCTGCTATGGCACCATACATTATCCAGTTGCCCTGGATACCAGATGCAAAAGAAATAAGGGTTCAGGGATGGGTCAGTGCTTCTAGGGTAAACATAAGTGCAGTGAATGTCATAAATAGAGTATAGACTGGTCATGGCAGGAAGGGCCATTTAGGTTATTTTGTATGTCACCTACCCATCCTAACTTCACCAGTACAAATTTGACAATATTTCTTCCTACCATTTAAATGAAGTGCAACAAATTTCCCATTTAATATATAGTCTTCAAGTCTATTTCCAGTCACAAAATAGCCATCAGAACATGCACCAGGGGATACTTACGTACTGTGCTCTACAGAAGCCTTTTAGAGCCACTGTCTTGTTTAATATTTCTCGGAATCTAAAAGCACTTCCTACTGCTGTTGTCATCCTCCCCCATGGGATGGTACTGAGTCACACACGAAATATGACACTGTGGCTGTGAGCTATGGGAAGTAACATTAGGAAGAGGCAGAGCTGGAATCTGACCCATGGTCCAGTGAAGTTTAAAACTGCTAACCTAGTCTCTTAGTGCTTGTAAAAAACTAGCTACTAAGGAGATTCATGTGTATGGCTCTGACTTCCCAACTATCCACCAAACTGCCTATCCTTCCCAGTGGGTGATTTCCAGACACTTCCCTGGAGCCTCGGAGGATATATATGGCAACCCCAGCCTCCTAGCCTACCTTGGGCGTGGTGGAAAAAGCCTGTGTGGTTTGGATCTCACAAATGATGAGGTTCCAGTTAGACATTCCCCCATCCTGCTAACCTGTCGCCTGGTGGGAAGGCGTGTGTCAGAAAAGGATCAAAATAAGACCCTATCAAGCACTGCCTGGTCGAGGGGTACCCTAAGCTTTAGCTGAGACCTTTCTTTTTATTTTCTGTTTTGAGACAGGGTCTCATGCAGCACAGGCCGGCCTCCTACTCACTATGTAGCCAAGCATGGCCTCAGTGTTTTGATCCTCCCCTTACTGCTCAACTGCTGACATTACCAGAGTATATATACTACCACTCCCTGCCTCATGCTGTTCTGGAAACTGAACTCAAGGTTTCACATGTGCTAGGCAGACACCCTAACAACTGAGTTTCATCCCTAGCCCTCTGCCAATACTTTAAAGACCATTGTTATATGCCCCCAAGATGACGGATTCTTGGGGGCATACGGCATTCATCCTCCTTCTGCTCTTGAACTTAACACCAAGCTTTCCAGGAAGTAAAGCAAAAAGAATAACAACAGCAGAAGCAACAATCAAACAAAAACAACAACAACAACAAAACAAAAAATCAAAACAAAAAACAAAACAACAAAAAACATTTGCAGATGCTTAAATAGTGCCAAGAAAAGTCAATGTAACACCTGTAAAGACTACACACTTGGAGGGTTCAGATGGAGCTCCCAGACCCTCCAAAGGTGTCCATATGAGGCAGGAAGCCTCTCCAGAGAGATATACTAGATCCTCACACCTCTGGCCCTTATGGAAATGATGAGTCTGTGCTCACCTATGACTGATAGAGTTGCCCGGGGTGGCATCCTATGAGCGTGAACTGCAGAGTGCAGGCCCAGCACTTCGTAATGCTGATGACAATATGGTCATGCTCAGAATTAACTAATTGGGAAGGATATTGATTGTAGGATAGCATCTTTCAGGCCAGAGGGAAGAAAAGAGCTCAGGCACTGGTTACTTTTCCTCAAGTGGCTTAGAGATGAAAAGATGTCTCCTGTCTGGCTACAACTGCTCCCTGATCATCTTTGGAGATCAGTGAATGGTTAAATGATTCTAAAGATATCATTGAGATGTAGACATCAATGTATTTCCATTTTGACTGTGTAGAAGAAAAGCATTGCTGCTGGGAAGAGCAAGGTGCAGTGGTCTGCTCCCTTCCTATAGTGGTACCTAGGACACGGTGATGAAACATCGCCAAGTAGACAGAGTTGAGGTCATGTGTGACTTGTTAGAGAGATGCAAGCTGAATAGATAGGACAGTGTTCTCTGCAGCAATTTCATGCCTGGCCTACCGATTCCGTTCCATGGCCACCTATTCCAAAGGCAGGGAGTTCCTATCACATTCAGATATTCACCAGTAGCATCACATAATGCTCATTCAGTTATGAATTTTATGCAATAAACAGCAAGAAGATGCCCCAGTCTGAAGCAGTAGAAATGCCCTGTATTTGGAAATCTCAATTTGTTGTTTTCTTTGTTATGTTCATAGACCATGTATTGTAGCCTCCCTGTGTAGTAAAGGTAAAGTAACAAGCAAAATCCTGTGCTCTGGATAAGAGGAATTGTGTGCAAATGCCATGCACCACTTCCACATGTAACCATATGCTAAACATGTGATGCATCACAATCTCCTTTTACTATGTGTGGGAATCCCAGAGCCCAGGTGTTACTGCTGCCACATGACATCATGAAAGAGATTGTATCCCCAAATGAATGCAGACCATAGAACCCCTCAGATTACTCTGGACCTAACATTGAACTCTAATGGTGTTTATCCCTCTCACCCTTGTGGGTTATAGGATTTAATCTTCCCCAGTAACGTCTCAGCTTCTTCATCCAAAGGTGTTAACATGGAGTGATAGTTCTATCCTGCAATAAGCTTTAACGAAAACAAAGATGGGATATCATAGAACACTAAGACCCAGCCCACTTTTACTAAACAAATGGTGAAAATAAAGTTACAATTGAGCTGCTCTGATCTGAGCAGCTTTCTGTGGTCCCCTGTCCCCTCCTGCCTGCAGAAGATCCCAGAAGATCCCCTGTATGTTCACTACAAGCCACTGGGCATCTGGTAAATGATTATCATTCTCTCTCTGTCTCTGAAAATGCCTCCTCTACTTTGGCCACAGGAAGCCCATGTGATATCTGCAGATGCTTCTGTGGTGATACGCAGGCATGCCAGTGCCATCCCATGCCCGGAAATGACATTGTTTTACTGTAAGATTGCAGAGTCCTGGAGCCATTTGTCCTGCAACACTCTTGGGGTTCTCTCTTCTTTATACTTCGTGATAGGAGAATGCAAAATGTGTCTCTTACATGATGACTTCCTGTTGCGGAGAGACTGAAAGAAGTCACTCACAAGGGAGTCACTGGTGGAGGGCCTTGAGGTTTTAAAGCCCCACCCGACTTCCTGTTTACTTTCTTCATTAGGGATACAGTATGACCAACTGCTTCAAACTAATGATGCTATCATTCTTGATTGTATCTTCTGGAATTATGAGCCAATATAAACCAGTCTTCCTGTATATTGTTTCTTGTCAGGTATGTGATCACAGCAGCTAGGAAAGTACCACATTTGTCATATAGAAATGTAAGTCTTATGAAAAGGCCTAGGGCATCCTATTGAACAATTTCCCTGGATTTGGAAGATTAGGACTTTAATAATGATTGTCCACATGTTCGCTGTGTGTAGGTAGTTTTCCTGAGGCAGAATGTGAGGTTGAAGACTGTAAGGCATAAAAAAGAACACAAGAAAAACAATGCCACGGTCTTTTTTTCCATACTGCTACTTCTGCCCTGACTTTTTGGTTTAATGAAATAGGTCTTAGGAGGCGTGACTTCAGGACAACTAGCAGGAGCACATGACCCTAAAAATCACAGTGTGGAGAAGTTTTATGAATTATTCATCTCACACTTGTGTTTTAAGAACAAAGGGCTTGAGAGTTATCTAATATAAACAAAGTAACATTAGGAATAGCCAGTCATATCATTGCAAATACTACCTGCATTGTCTGTAAAGACAAATTATCAAATCAATGCCATGCATCTCTCTCTCTCTCTCTCTCTCTCTCTCTCTCTCTCTCTCTCTCTTACATCAAGAATGTTCACTGTAAAGCTGGAGGAGGAACTCGGGATCTTATGTGTTCAAGTCAAGCACTCTACCACTGTGTCCCCAACTATAATTTTGTTCCCTGACCTTGAGATGGTAAATAAGTTGATATTCCCTTGGCCCAACAAACTAAAAGAATCAAACAGATGACCCAAATTAACAGAATCAGAAATGAGCAGGAAAACAGTTCAAGACAACGGAGAAATTCAGAATATTCTAAGGGAATACTTAAAAAAAAAAAAAGAAAACCAAACAAAGCTGTACTCCATTAAACTTTTTAGAAATTTTAGAAAACGTAAAAGAGCTGATATATGGGGACCCACAACACCGGAGGAAAAGGATAGATAGGGTGTAGAGGGTGGGAGGGTGGGACTGGGAGGGGAGGAGGATCAAGTCTTAACTTGAATTAATAAATAAATGATAAGAAAATAAAGACACCAGAAAATCTAAATGAAATCAGTAAGTTTCCGTTTCTAGATTTGTCTAAACCACCTAAGTTAAAACAGAATGAGATCAACAACCTTAAAAGCCACATAACAAACAAGGTGAGTGAATGGAATAAATGGTATTCTAACTAAATAAAAGCACAGCCTAGATACATTCACACTGGTATTCTACCAGACTTTCAAAGAAGATCTATGACTGAGATGTCTTAAGTTATTTTTAAAAATAGAAACAGAAGGAGAATCTCAAATTCCTCCTATGAAACTAAAATTACCTTAATACCAAGTTCAGGTAAACCCACAAAATATTCCAGCTTTAAAAAAAAAAGAAAAGAAAAACAGAAATAACAAAGAGTAACTACAGGTCAATATTCTTGGTGAACATAGATGTAAAGATCCTCAATAAAATCCATGCAGGCATATATCACTGAAATCCCTCATTTTGTTTGTTTGTTTTAATGTTGATTTGGGGGGTGGGAGGAGATGTGATGAATTGCTTGGTTTTTTTTGTTTTTGTTTTTTTGTTTGTTTGTTTTTTTGGCTTGCTTGTCTTTCCCATGCCTTCAGACTCTTGTTTTACAGTGTTTCATCCCTTGTGGCATTTTTGTTGCTGTTTTCTAGAGACACATAGGTGGAGTTAAGTAGTGGCCTGGGGAGGTATTTGTCAGCTGCTGTGTGTTGACAGTCTGTTCTGATCTTCATAGCTTGTGTCCTAGGAAGCTCATACCATTTAAAGGTCAACAATGAAGTCTTCTTTTAGTGTAGCAAAGAATGTTTTGTTTCATCACTATATATGGAGAAGTGAATTCTGTATGTCTACCCATCCATTCATCTATCAATCAGTCATCTATCCATTATCTATATCTATTTCTATCTCTCATCTATCTTTATCTATCTATGTATCTGTCTACCTGCCTGTATGCCTGTATGCCTGCCTATCTATCTATCTATCTATCTATCTATCTATCTATCTATCTATCTA
>CAJQZJ010031764.1:6680573-6706256 GCA_907164525.1 Lophiomys imhausi
ATCTATCTATCTATCTATCTATCTATCTATCTATCTATCTATCTATCATCTATCTATCATCTATCTATCTATCTACCTATCTATCTATCATCTATCTATCTATCTATCTATCTGTCTGTCTGTCTGTCTGTCTGTCTGTCTGTCTATCTATCTATCCATCTTCATCATCATCTATTATTTATCTGTCAGTTTGTCTATCTGCCTTTATCTGCTTTGTCCTACTGGTTTAAAAAATTCCCCATCTTGCTTTCCCTGTCTATGGCATTGTAGTTCCCACTCCCTAGTTGCCCTGGAGCCTCTGGAGACCCCCCCCCACCCCGCCACCTTCTCACCATTGCCTTTGTAGACACAACCTAAGCTCCTTCTGTGGAGTTACTGCTCTGTTCTGTTTTTCAGGGCTTCATGCTTACAGCAGATGCTCTCCTTCTGGAGGGCTTTTTATGCAGTCCTAGGTTTCTGCTCATCTTCTCACGTGTTTCCTTATTCTTACAAAGCTTAGGATGACTGACATTGATGTAATTTTTCTAGAAAGTGGTACTTGTTTTAAAATCCAAGTAGTTTCGTGGTTTTCTGTTTGTTTGTTTGTTTGTTTGTTTGGGGTGTGTGTGTGTGTGTGTGTGTGTGTGTGTGTGTGTCTGTGTGAGTGTGTTTGTGTGCCATTTGTCTTTATAGTATTCTTCAAAATCAGGGAATTGTATAAGAATTTTTTCTTTTCCATTACCATAGAATATAAGGAAGTTCCTGGAAGAACCTAACACAATAGTTGGCATTACTCAACTAAACGGACAGTGTTTTTCTTCTAATGCACCCATTATGTAGTTAGTTATTGATTATTTATTAACTTAAAAAACTCTCTCTTTTCTAAGCAGGGCCGACTGTCTTGTACTCACAACCCTATGCAAAATGAAAGTTCAGAGACCCCTACTTAAAAATGGTAAAATGCTTCAAGACAGCAAAAGTAAATGTCAAACTGAGTGTCTCAGTTTTCTGACTCTGGGGTCACTCATTAGCACAAAGGCAATATTCAGCCCCAATTCAGTGCTTTGTATGTGAAAAGTGATTTTTGGTCAATAACTTCTTAAGTGATCAGCTCTTTGTGAGAGAAGGAGAGAGCTAAAAAGAGGGAGAGGCAGAGGCAGCGTGCTATCATGTGGCTTAGGGGGCTCAAATTCCATGTGTCCTTCGCCATTGATTCAACTATTACTCTTGAGAAAATCATTTTCTCACTGTGGCTTTCTTTTTCTTAAAAGGTAAGGTTTTGGCTTGAACTATTTTACAAACTCATATATACTTCTCACTGCTGATACTTGGATACACAGCAGTAGCATTAAGCATATCACACAAGGAAACATAGGGCCCTAGAACTTAAAAATCTGCTTTGATTCACATTATTTGTTTTTAAGGTGGATGAGTAATCACAACAAATCAATTCTAACACACTCTTAAAGAACTCTAAATGGAGGTGATTGTCAGGCGTGCTAAAAATTAACAAGATGATATAAAACTTCTCAGATTTGAGAAAGGAGACTCAGAGTGGTACCTGAAGGCACATGTGCTCCATTCAGCAATTTAAGGCTCTCTGACTGTGAGGCTGCAGATGTGACTCAGCCTCTGAGAGTCTCCCCTGCTCTTCCAGGATAACTGAGCATAGGTTCTGAACCCCCCCACATTGTGATAGTTCACAACCAGGTCTTGGTGATCTAGAATCATCTTCTGGCCTCCATGAGTACTTGTATACATGTGGTATACATTCACAGAATACACACACACACACACACACACACACACACACACACACACACTCACAACACACACACAGAGAGAGAGAGGGGGGAGAGGGAGAAAGAGAACTGCACACACAGAGAGAAATAAAAGTAAAATAATTATGTGTGTATTTGTACAAATTATAACTGCATCGTTATAGCTAGTAAAAAGAGGTTTTTAAGAGTATCTTCTTAGATCTATAACACCCTCTTGATTCCTAAACAACTCAAAATTTAACTATGAGACTCTAGCTGTCTATTCTTCAACCACCTCAGAGACCTGAGAGGGATAAATATATCTGCTTATATAGGAAGTGCAGGGCCTGCAGCTTCCAAAACTAAGAAATGACATACCAATGACTGTCTGGACAGTAATTGTGTTGCAAGTTAGTATGAATGTTGAGTCAGATATAGACCTTTAAACTCATGGAGATGGTTAGATAGTAGAATGTTAAAGTCAGGGGCCAAATATGTATAAACTGGACATTGGGAAGGTATACTGGGCCATTTAACTCTCATAAATGTGGCATATTTATATCTGTTGTTTTGTATAGTATTTACTGTTATAAGAGAAGGAACCATCTGTTGGACTGAAAGGGGAAACTGCTGGGGGGAAGAGGGTGGAAGGGCGGGATAGGAAGGGGGAATAGGGAAGGGTTTGTCACTGAGATGTAACTTGAAGAAAAAAAATAAAGTATTTAAAAAAAAGAGGTTTTAATATATATTTGAAAGCTAATTTCTCACACAGTTCCAGAAATAGGTGGCAAGATTAATATTCTTATATTTTATAGTTTACTAGAAAATATTTCAAGACAAAAAAAGTTCTTAAAAATGTATAAAGTAATCCTGTAATAAAATACACTTAATTATTGATACATTGCTAGGGGGCAAACTCTAAAGAGAGTTCTTACCCAGCTGTGTCATCCTGTACACTCAATGTAGTCCAGTATCCAGCCACCTAGCACTAAATCACACTTGGAAAGAACCTTCTGTAATGATGCTATCTATGGTAACTGGATGTCAAGCCTTCACGACTTTGGGTGTTCATGTCTGCCATGTCTGACATTCAACAAAATTCAAAATAACTGTTCTTGAAGGGAATAAAAATAGGCATGATGATGTGGTACATCTGTTAACCAAGCTCTTGGATGTCACCTGCCAGCTCTCTCCACAGTCCACATACAGCTTCACAATTGTTCTAGTCAGACATGTGTATTAGTCCTATAAAAACTACAGAATCTAAAGCAGATACTGCCTTTCTGATGCCTAAAGTGCTTTTCACAATAAGGTATGATCCACAATTTTAAGGAAATCGAAGTTTAATAACAAGAATGGATATTTAGTCCCTCCTTTAGGCAAATATTTTTACACGAGCCTTTCAAAATAATTGCCTCAGAATGAACCCAGGACATTCCTCTGTTAGGCAACTGCTCTACTTCTGAGCTAAAATCCTCAGCTTTTACATGGGATTATAACATGGGACTGATACTAGTGAAGTTGAGTCCTCCTTTCACATTTAAAATTTTTCCACTGTGGTTAATTGAACTCTTTAGATTTTCTGTAGAATGATTTGACTTTCCACTCTAGCTTTACTCCTGTTATTATAATAAAAGTTAGTGGAAGAAATGGTTCCAAATCACTTCTTCACTTAGGGAAGTCAGGGTAGAAATTTGAACAAAAACTGAAACAGAAAGATCAGAGGTATACTCTTGCTTTCTCATTCCCAGGTCCATACTTGGCTTTCTTATATAGCCCAGTCTCACCTGCCCAGGGAATGGTGCTGCGCACAGTGGGCAGGACCTCCTACATCAGTTAACAGTCAAGACAGTCCCTATAGACATGCCCATGGGCCAGTCTGATCTGTGAAGTCTCATAGTTGAAATTCCCTTCTCAGGTTAGTTTAGGCTGCTTCAGATTGACAGTTAAAGATAGCCAGCATTTCCCCCACCCATCCTGAAGCCAGAATCCTTTTCCGGCATCCTACTGCCCACTGCGGACATCCCAGGGTGACTTGAGTGATTTCTCAGTCTTGTCATCTATGAGCATTTTTCTTCCCTGTTACCAGCCTGTTTACAGTTTTAAAGCTCAGCTTTCCCATCTAATGCAGACCTATTTATTGTTTACAAGAGAAAATAGGCTTACATATCCTAAGATAAGTCTCCAGCTAGAGAACTCTGAAATGAAGGCAGCTTGCTCTGTAGGGAATGATGACCAAAAGTTGGCTTTTTGTTGCTAGACTATAGCAAATTAAAATAACACAGCAACAGACTCCATTGTGTGTTTTAGATTGATGCTGGCATGTGTTTTCCTTTGTTTACTTCATCTAGGAGAGCATGCTGCATCGCAATCAGAATGAAGGACTTGTATACCTGATGGGAAGGATTTTTTTTTTTAAGGTTATGAAACACATCGGTCCCTCTTGAGCAGTAGTCCAGGGGAGCAATCACATATCAAAATAAAAACAAGAGGGTAGTAATACAGCAAGCGTGGCATGATTCAATAACTCTATAACATTGCTTTATTGGCTAGGTAATGAAGCGTGTTAGGGAATTTCTACCAAACATGACTCAACACACCGCCAACTAACATTTGAAATGACTGAACAACGAGTTTCGGAAGCAGGGAATGAGGTGAACTGTTAAATTACTACTAGATTGGAAAATGTCCCCAAGGTTCTTCCTATCACTTCCTGGACAACCTGACCCAGGGTTGTTGGGGAAATGCCAGAAGACATTTAGTTCATCAAAAAGTGCTTCCTATTGAACCACATTCTGCTGTTGCTTAATGGGATTGCATCCAAACCACAAAGAATCCTAATCTAAAGGAAATTCTCTTTCTTAGCTGTATAACTTTAAAATGATGTTTAATTACTGAGATTTTCTCTTATGTTCAATTTCCCCTCAGATGTCAGGGGGAGGGTTGGAAAGAGCAATTTCCATGGCGACTCTGTGCAATTTTTCCTGATGTCATCATTTTATAAGCTCCCAATTATGCTTAGCGGTTCTACATGATAATTTGTATAGGCTGCTCATCAGAACACTGGTTACATCCGGTGACCTATATACAAATCACCATAATCTGGGTATCTGATTCATTCAGGTGGGAGAAAAACCCCTCCTATTCATAGTTCCAAATGTTGTAGTCCTGAATAACCGATATAATTCACAGTAGCAACTTGGATTCACTGCTCTTTTTATAGATATAGAAAAATATGTTTAGGATATCATTTTAGTAGCAGATGGTGGAAGGATTTTCTTTAACTACAATACTGCTTTCCAATGTAGTTGTCAAGTGTCTTCCCGGTCCCCACACCATTGTGAGAACAGGGAGAGAAGGCTTCAAGGCTAAGCTATTTGTTTTTACAGATGAGAAGACTGAGACCTGCGTCCTTATGTCACTAGTTGTAGACAGAGGAAGGGCCACAGTTCACATCATCTGGAACAGCCTGATGTTCATGCGGCAGCTCTCAATTTTCTATTGAGAGTTGATATACATCACTTTAAAAAAGATGGGATACCATGTCTGGCCACATCATGTCTACTTCCTTCTCTGTAGACTGAGCTCCAGTGAATTCATTTTAAAGGATGGATGTGCTACAAGCACTCTTTCCAAACCATGTTTAACTTGGTACTTTAAAGTGATACACAAGTGACCACAGTCCACCTGAGTTGTGGCACTTGTAGGTTGCCTTGAATGAAGGGGCCCTGAATGCACATCTAACCTGGTGATCTCCTAACATGGATTCTTCTATCATTTCTCCTCAGCTAACAGTATAATACAAAGGGGGGAAAACCTCTGGGTGAGGAATTCCCTCCTCTCACTAAATGAATTTCCATTATACCTTTAATTCTATGGAGTAATGATTAAAGGAGACTTCCCTTGCCTTTGTTTCATCTTCCTTGGCAAAGCAAAGGATACTCTGTGCACCTCATCACATATTTTCCCTAAGTTACCCAAAATCTCTAGTTTCCTACTGTATTCTCATTACACTCCTGCTGCACTTCCTTCTGTGTGAAATTTAAACATGGAGAAGCACCCACGGAAGGGATTCTTTCTCAGAACCTTCTCCTTGTAAGACATTTTGTCAACAGTTCTTTATGCCTTAAACTAGGAAAATCTGGGTTCACTTGCTCAGCACGTAGTGTGGCCTTGTCACCAGTAGACTCTCAACCCCTTCCTCTAGGCCACTTTCCACCAACTTGGTAATAAAATGAATAACCTTTTTCCTTTGTGAATAACAAAGAAGATGTCATCCATGAGTCTGGTTCATTGTTCATCCCCCTTTCTTTCCCCTAACTTTAGTCACACTGAATATATATATATATATTCAATGTGAGAAGAGTCAGAGAAGAGTCCTGCTCATTTTCTCTTTCCCTTTCTCTCTCATTTCTTTTCTTTGACTTTTTCTCACAATTATTTGTCATTAGTGTTCATGTTTGTGTGTGTATGTGTGTTTGTGTATGTGTGTGTTTAAGCCAGAGGTCACCATCAGATGTCTTCCTTAATTGCTCTTCATATTTTATTTTGAGACAGTCTTTTAGTGAGTGTTGATGTTCACCAATTGGCTGTATTGGCAGGACAGCAAACCTTGGAGATCCTCCTTTTGCTTTTTCCCCAGAGATGGAATTATAGGCAGGTGTCACCATTCTTGACTTTGTAGTTTGGTGTCAGTGATCCGAACTGAAGTCCCCATAAAGCTCAGAGAACTTTAAGGATGCAGACACCTCCACATACTTTCAATTCTTAAATGTGCTCAGAATGCCTGCTAGGTTGCCTGTTCTTATTTGAGGGATGATCTCATATGAGGACACATTTATAGTCATGAACTCTTCACAGAAACACAGCTTCCTCTACCTCCCAGCACCTTCTATGGCTCTCACCCATAGATATCAATGTTATTGCTATGTCATTGTTAATTTGGGGGCTTGGGAAGAAGGAGATAGTAGGTTGTGTGGTAATCACTTGTATTGTAGTTTTTTAAATGCCCTTGGGTCTCTGCTCCCCATATTTTTCACATTTCAAGTTAGAATTCCTTGACTAGCCTGAGGGAAGAAATGGAGCATCTCTGAGCTGGTAAACAGGATGTTATATGCAGCCTTAACATTAGGATTTCATCTGCTTGCCTAAAAGCTTTTTATTCTCTGGATGATTCCAGTGAAGCACATAAAGAGTAAACCATGGATCCCCTCTAAGATAGGAGGCTAGCTGCTCATCCTGTTGCCACTGACAGATTGTCATAGAGTGAGCCGTATGTCATGGAAAGGGTATTTCCTAGTTACTTGCATCTGTAAAGAATGTCCAATTTTGGACACTTATTTTGAAAAAAAGTGGGACTAGGTGGAAGCAGGATGCATGTGCACGTATGTGTGGAGAACAGAGGACAGCTTCAGGTGCCTCCCTCAGGAATGTCATTAATCTCCATGAGACAGTGGCTTGGAGCTCACCAATTAGTCTAACCTGGCAGGGCATTGAGTATCAGGGACTCTCCAGTCTCTGATTCCCCAGAACAAGAGTTATTGATGCATGTCACCAAACATAGCATTTTTTATATTATTCTGGGATCAAACTCAGGTCCTTGCACTTCTGAAATGAGCCCTTCATACAATATGCTACCTTCCCAGCCCTTAACATTAGAATGCATATGATGGAGTGTTGCTAGTCAATAACCCATCCTTGAAATCCTGGCAAATCTGAAAAAGAGAAGTTTCCTTGAGGCTAAAGTCTGAAAACAATGAACAAAGGCAAAATATAGGGAGTGGGCACTTAACCAGGTGAGGGAATATAATCAGGGTGACATTATTTAATGACAGGGAGGTAGAGTTACATAAATATACCATATGACATGTGCCTCCCAAAAAAAGAATAATGTGATTATGGTTTTGAGTACCCCTGGTTATACTCACTTCTTGCATGTTTGATATCACAGTGGGGTAATGCAAGCATTTTCATGAATGATAAAACAGCAACAGTATGTTCTACCACAGAACACCCAACACTGTAACTATTGTCTTCCATCCTGTGAGAGACTTAGAGATTTATGGGAAACCCAGAAATTTAATGGTCTGACGATGTTTCTGAACTATATCTGTCTGTGTTCATCATGTCGGGCTTCTTTAAACACTCCAACTTGTTTGAAAAGAAGATACCTGGCATACAAGTCTAAAACCATGAGCTCTACAGTTGCTCTTCAGCAGTTTCTGCTTAGCTCATATCTAACAGGTAGTGGGTTGACCTTGAGATGTATCCTTAAATTTCTGTGCCATTGTTTCCCTACCTATAAAGAGGAGGTGGCAGAGATGGTGTTAATGGCGATGATAATGAAGGTGATGCTTGTTCAGCAGCTGCTGATGTTAATGACGACGATGATAATGGTGATGACTGTGGCTGTGGTGATTATGTGTGGATGGTGAAGATATTATCTACAGCACACAGCTCACAGAGACATAAAGACTGTGTTATATATCACATCTTTACACAGCCCTTGAAACATATCATGCACTTAATAAATATTATTTCTAAATATCAACAAGTTCAATCCAAATGGGATTTCTGTTCTCACGTCACATCCCAAAGCAGTAGTAGGTGTACCTAAGAAACGCTATGTGTGCTTGTCATAGTGAAAATTGCTCCTGGTTCCTACTACATATTTCCTGAACCACTGATAAATTCTAAAAGGTTAAAGTTTGAGAACTCATGAACTTGGGCAAAGGTGAAGAAAATTCTGAGACACAAAAGTGTGGGAATTATCTCCAGGTGGTTCGGCATAATAGATCACAAGCTATAGAGAGTTCTATATTGCTTAATTCAGAATCACAGGGAGACAAAACACTGCTTAATTCTGAAGTAGCAACAACTCCAGACCCCTGATGCTTAAGTGAGAAGCCCAGATAACACCCCTAATTCCAACTACAGCCGCCCTAACCGAGATAACAGCTGTCTCTGCTCAATGACACGTCTATCTGTTGTTTGTTGACTAGTGTTTAGCATTTCTGTGCCCAGAACAAATGAGCTATTTTGGCTTTAATTTTGTACTTTTAACTAATTAAATTGCATATGTGAGCTAAAATATTTATATGCCTGGGATAATGAAAATAACCCATGATAAATGGGACAAATGTAGGAAAAGTAAAGTAGATTTAAGAGCACCGCCATTTATTGAGCATCTGTGATTGGATTGCGTTTCCTAGTATGCTTTGGGGACTGTAATTCAATCTGCTGTTGGAACTGATAGCTCTCCTCTTGTGTAGAGGATTAGAGAGAAGATAAAAAGAGAATTCTTCAACTTTCTATCTCAAGTTTCTCTTCAATTCACCACCCATTAAATTCCGGGGTGGGAAGAGGTATTTTGCTCAAGGAAAAGAAGAACTGGTTTGGATGTGATTCTTATGTGAGTGGTGGGCAGAGAATGGCTGAGAGGGTCTCAGGGAATCAAAGTGGACCACTCAAGTGGGAGGATGATGCAGGGTGACTCATTATCCCTGTTTCCAGGTTCAGCATCCAGCATTGGAAACTCAGCACCCAGAAAGTACACTGGATGTGAAAAAACCAGAAGGAATGATAACCTGCAAATCAGAGTTTATGTAGCAACCTAAGGAAACAGTTTGCTTACTCTAGTACAGTTTCTGTGTTTGTGTCACCCGAAGGCCTTGTTAAGTACAGATTGTCATGTGTTAAGTCCAGAGTGTGGCCTTCTGAGAGGCTACAAGGAATATGCAAGATGACCTTCCAAGTGACCTTGCGTTAACTGACTAGCTTCAAGAGGTCACAGCCAATGATTGACAGGGTTGGTAGAAACCAAATCCAGGTTCCTCCGACCCTGCTGATTCTAGTTCTTTGTCATTTACACAAGTACCAGAGTTGGCCTGTGGCCCACTTGTCTTTACCTACAGTATCAATCTTTACTTTTATACAGTGACTAAGTAAGGGTCTCCAGACACCAGTGGAAACAAAAACCATTTGGTAAACAAGTATTTCAAGAAAGTGGCTAGGCACATGCTCAATGGCAAGTGGATAGCTTGCCCTTGCTCTCTGGTTGCTTAGCCATGACACTGGTGGTTACTTGATTTCACCAAAGAGAAGTCTTGCAAACATATCTCCATCATTGTGACTCCTCCCTGAGTCTCCTCTGAGGTACCTGACCATATCATGGCTGTCAATGAATATTTGTTAAAAAATAACAAGAAGGATTAATAAAATGACTTTTACATGTGCAAGATTCAGGTGAAGATTGTATTGGAAGGTAGAATCAAACTCCACAAGACTGGGACTTTGCCTAATATCAAACATCGTATTTGTTTATTTGTTTTATGTGCTGAAAATTTGGTCTGCGCCTTGCACATGCTAGGTAAATGTTCTACTACTAACTTACATCACCAGCCCTTACACATTTCTAATATGAATGAACTCCTGTGATGCTAAAGTCATGTGCCACATTTTGCATGGCTATAGTATAGAAGAAACATGCATAAAATATAAAGCTCCATATTTTTCTTATGCTTTCTACCATGTTATTAAGTAGCTGGGAAACAACTTTACTGTTGAGAACAGAAATAAAACTCTGAAGAATACAAACCCTTCAGAGTCTCTGCTTATGCTAAGTCTTCTATATTTAAGATATAAGGGCTTCTGTGTTTTCATTGGCTTTTTTATTTTGGGGAAACTTTTGAATATAAGGTAAACACAGAAAACAGAAACAGATGTAGCCCAGTGCTACCAAATAAGATACATCCCAGATTACTAAATGATGTTTTGTTATGTGTAAGTGGAAGAGAAGAGGAAAGAGTCTCTTTAGGTCCCCTGTGAGTTAAAAGAGGCTGTGTACAATGTTGTGGGAGTTTCCTTTCCTGGTTATTATTCATAGTTACTTTTCAACAGTTAATTTTGAGGAAATGTGCTAGCTGAAGTTGTGATTTCATTTTTTAATTCCATTAACATATTGCTTTTTTTAAATGTTTATTTATTACTTCAAGTTACATCTCCATCACAGTCCCCTCCTTCCACCCCTGCTGGTCACAACCTCCCACCATCTCTCCATTCTCCCACCTGTCCTACTCCTCTGGAGTGTGGTGCCCTATGTTCAGTCCCCTTCAGTTCAGCAGTCATATGAGGGCTAAGAGCTTCCTCTTGCATTGGGGGCCTACATGAGAGCTCCACTAGGGCAAAGTGTCCTACTAGCAGGTAATAAAGTCTATGTTCCTGTTTCCTTTTGTGCGTTGGTTGTAGGATAGTTATCCTGTACTAAATGGCTAAAATCCAGTTATGAGTGAATAGATGCCATGTGCATCTTTCTGGGTTTGGGTTAGCTCACTCAGGGTGAGCTTTTCTAGTTCCATCCATTTGGCTGCAAATTGCATGATTTCCTTGTTTCTGGTAACTGAGTAATATTCCATTGTGTAGATGTACCACAGTTTTTTTAATCCATTCTTCAGTTGAGGGACATCTGGGTTGTTTCCAGTTTCTAACTATTACAAATAAAACTGCTATGAACATAGATGAGGAAATGTCCTTGTGGTATGGTGAGGAATCATTTGGATGTATACCCAGGAGTGGTATGGCTGGGTCTTGAGGTAGAGCTATTCCAAGTTTTCTAAGATAGCTCCAGACTGATTGTGGTTGTACAAGTTTGCACTCCCACCAGCAATGGAGGAGTGTGCCCCTTTCTCCACAACCTTACCAGTATGCACTGTCATTTAAGTTTTTGATCTTAGCCATTCTGACATGTATGAGATGGAATCTCAGAGTTGTCTGAGTTTAGCTTCTTAAGCTACCTACCCTATATACCCCTTCTGGGTTAGATCTTACCTTGACTGGTTTTTTTTTTTTTCCTTTTATTTTGAAATTCAAGTGATTATGTCATCTGCACTTTCCTTTCCTTCCAACACCTCCTAGGGTTTCTTTTCTCTAATTGTTATTGTTGCACACACAAACACACATATGTATATGTGCACACAAGTATGTAAATACAGCCTACTCAGTCTGTTTCACGTTGTTTATATATATGTCATTGCAGGGCTGACCAATTGGTTTTGGATAACAAAATAGGTGGGTCGTTCCTGAACAAGACCACTATTCCCTATTTTTCAACATTACATAGCTTCTTTGTCTGGGAGTGGGGCCCCATGAGATTTCCACCTTCTATGCTAGTGTGACTATCAATGATGTTCTTGTTCAGCTCTTTTTTTTTTTGGCAGCTAAACATAGCACCATGTTGGAGTATCATGGTGGCATCTCCCTGTCATTTCTAGGTGATACAGTTTCATAGCAGATTTCTGGCCCTCTGGCTATTACAATATTTAAGACACCAAGGAAAAGAAATTATCTAAAATTGTCCCCTGGATTTCATTGCCTCTTAATTTGCTGTCATCCTTCTACCCAAAAATGCAAGCTGTGATTTTGAGGAGGTCCTAGGTATCAGAATTAACTTGGACTCTTCAGTCATAGGAAACAGCTAGCTGCTCTGGAAGTATCTCCTTTAGGCTTAAAATGACCCTTGTGGAGAAACATAGAAGCACTGTTTTAGGAAAGGGAAGGGAAGTTTCTTGAACTCTGTTACACAGAATATCAAACATACCTTACTACTTTTGGAGTATTGAAGTTGTGGGTCCCCAGTGTAGCTTGTGCATAATCTTTATTAATCAAAATTGCAAAACAAATATAGTAATTTTTTGTTTTCTCAATTTGCTTGTGAGAGTAAGTTAGTGAAAGGACAAGGAGGTCCAATTCTTATCACAGTGGGACACTAAGATCAAAGTCATTCCCCATGAATATTCATGAATGTGAGGTGCAAACACAAATGAGAACTGCATAGACCTTACAGTGTGCTTTGATCAGTAATGTTTACAAACAGAGGCCAAGGGTATGTCTTATCCACTACACTTGCTATGACAAATGATCGGAATTCTGCACTAGGGAAAAGCAATGCAAGTTCTTTCCTTCATGGGGTTTAAATTCCAATAGATGTCAAATCAAGTCGTACACAATGAATATGCAGGAAAATATGGTTCATTTTTAAAATAATTTATTTTTTATTTCTTCAAGTTACATGAAAATATGGTTCTTAGTAGATGGTAGTCTAAATGACATGCTCCCTCCAGTGGAACCACAAAAGTCAAAAGCTTAAATGCATCAATAGATTTTCTGTTAAAGATTTGCAATTCCTGTTAAAGAATTGTAAATTGGACTCTAAATATTGTGTGCATTTTCTGTTGTGAAGTTGCGAAGGTTGGTTAGATGAATACTATCAGGTGTCATGATGTATCCTTTCATTAGAATGTCAATAATGAGAATGAACTATTCATTAGAAGAGCGAGATTCCTAAACAGTAGGTCCCCCAAACTTGCGCATGACTCAGGGCTGTGTGTAGTGGTGGAAGCTCTAGGAAATCTGTACAATGGAAGGCAGGGGTCCATAGTCATTTGCTTCTAAACACACACCACATGTGTATCTGTCACTATGACTTCTGGTAGAAAATTGTAAGAGCCAAAGTATGTCCTTCATTATTTATTTCATCTCCCCTCAAGTGACCATCTGTCCCAGAAGTAGTTTCAATAGAGCTGGAAAACTAAAAGACAGACCCAGTAACTTCTTTTTCTTCATGTTTTATTCCAACATTTTATTATAGAAATATTCCAACAAAAAAGTTCACAGTAGACAATGAATGTAGCTCAATGGTAGAATTCTTGTCTATCATGTGTAAGACCTGAGGTGCTATCTATCCCAACTGTATAGTGAACATCCATGTGTCCTGCAGGGTTAATATTTTTGCTGTTTATATTTTGCCATCATGTCTGACATTTGTTAATCTATTTGATACATTTCAAATTTGAAGACATCGATTCTTCAGGCAAAGACAGAGAAATACAGTTATGCTTCCTAGCACATGCTTATAATCCTAACACTGAGGTTGTGGCAGCAAGATCAGAAATTCAAAGCAAGCTTTTCCTACACAACAAGTTCAAGCTCAGTCTGGGATATGTAAGACTGTATTTCAGCAAGAACCTTATAAAACAAATAGCCCCCCCCCAAAAAAAAAAGGTCATCTGATAATTAAGGGTCAAACAAATGATCCCTGGATATCACTTCAAAGAATCTTATGTGAACTGAAATCAATTTCTAATGGTTGCTAAAACAATATTTAACATCATTTTTATCCATCTGGTCTACCTTTTACAGCTTCTAAATAATGCATACTGTTCTACTCAAACATGTATTTCCTACCTTGTCAGCAGTCAAGTTCCCAAATACCCAAGTAAACCAAAGCTCTATGCCATTGTACACATCTTCTGTCTACCTTTTATTCTGATTGCAATATTTAGTACTTTCCAGGGTATTTTTGGTTCCAACATTTTTGTTTCTTGCTCATCTTGAACTATACCATTTCAGTGAGGAAGCATGAAAAATATTGGCTTGTGGTAATGACTTTGCTGTATTTGTGTGTGTGTGATATGTAAGTATATAGTTGTGTTGTTCGTATTGAGGCCAGAATGCCTTTCTCAGCCTCTTTTTACATTTTTTTTTTGTAATGGTCTATAACTGAACATAGAGATCACACATTTGGCTAGAGTGCCTAGCCAGGGAGTTCCAGGGATATCCCCTTTTTATATTTCTCCAGAGCCAGGATTACAAACATATACTGTAACACTCAACTTTTATATGTATAATAGAAACTGAATTCCATGTTCATGCCTCTGCAGCAAGCACTTTACTCACTGAACCATGTCCCTACACCAAGCTGCCATCACATCCTGGTGGTAGTTCTTTAGGATAGCTTTCTAGGACATTAACAAGAATTTTGGAGAAGTTTACAAAAGTGACTCAGCCATGAGAAAGTTATAATATTCAGGCTTAGCATACATCCCATCATAGTCATTACCATAGACTTGCCACAGGCTGTAATACAAGATATTAATTAGTGAATTAATTAATCAACTGCTGCTATGTAGCATGTATATTTTTAATACAGTACTATTTTTCCTAATGTCATTAAAAAGCTTTCTATTAGTGTGATGATTGAGAAAGACTCTTAAAATTCTTCAGGCATTCATACCTGCTGTATATACACATATACACCTTCACAGGCACATATATGCACAGGTGCACAGAAAGATGCACACACATATACACCATAAACCAAATATTTTAATTTACATTACTTAATCCTTTATTTTGTTTTTTGAAGCAATGTCTTGCTATGTAGCTCAGCATACCCTGGAGTGCACTATGTAGTTTAGGCTGGCCTTGAACTGTAGCTAAAACTCTTGAGCACTGGTATTGCAGATATGCACCACTACACAGAGGTGTCATGGTCCAGTTAGACTGTTGGATAACATTGTAGTTTGGGCATATCTACAAATTTTGGAATATATCAGCTAACTCACTCTTGTGCTATCTCAGTTGAAACAATTTTTTGGTTGTACATGTAAAGCACACACTTTGTTGTTAAATATGGAGCACATGAGTCTCTGACCCTATTCACTGTTCTTTGAAATAGATTCAGATGTGATTCCTGTCTAGTTGAGATTTCTCCTAGAGTAGTAACTTCTTATACTTGTTGACCCCATTGAACAACTTTGATAATCCTGTTGACTCCTAATTTTAGTAAGTCAACTAAATTTTGTGGGGTTTTGTTTTTACGTATTAAGTTATTTAATAGTTGTGTATGAGTGTGTGTGTGTGTGAGTGCACATACAATGCTATGTGTGTGTGTAGGTCAGAAAAAAGTTGGGGGAGTCAGTTCTCTCTCTCTCTCTCTCTCTCTCTCTCTCTCTCTCTCTCTCTCTCTCTCTCTCATGTGGGTCCCAGGGATCAAAATAAGGCCATCCTTGTCAGCCCCAGGAATTCAACTTGTTAAAATTCTGCCTATATTAGATCGCATTTAATTCATGCTTCTGTGTCTAGATTATTCCTCCTACCCAAATGTCCTTCATATTATTCCAGGTTGTATCATGTAGCAGAAATCAACTCCTTTTAAAGGCTATATATCATTGTATTTTATTTTATAACATATTTTATTTATGCATTCATCTTTTTATGGAAACTTAAGATCATTCTATATCTTGGCTACTGTGACTAATGTTTCCCTGAATACAGAGTATGCAAACATGTCTTTGACATGATTTCCATTTCCTTGGATATATTTCCAGAAACAAGACTGTGGAATCATAGGTAGGTACACTTTTAGTGTTGTGGGGAGCTTTGATGATCTTGTAGTATATACCTCATCCACAGTGTCTAGGGTTTTTATGTATTTCTATTGTTCCCATAACTTGCTTGCTTTGAACTATTATAACAAATGCTACATGGCAGAATTTTTATCCTATCTTCTAGTGGGAGGATGTCAATTTTAATTTACTTAAACATGAGTGATGAGAGGAGTCTTTCATATATCTATCATTTATCTCTATCTATCTATCATGTATCTATCTATCTATCATCTATCTATTATCTATCTACCATCTATCTATCTCTATCTGTTTTTCTATCTTATTTTTAAATTTTTGTAATTATTAGTTAATTTTATGTGCATGGATGTTTTTCTTGAATGTATGTCTGTAAACCATGTGCATTCCTAGTACCTTCAGAGGCCAGAAGAGTGTATCATATCCCCTGGAACTGAAGGTACAGACACTTGAGATAGTGTGGCTGCTGGGAATGAAACCTAGGTTCTCTGAAAGAGCACCCAATGCTTCTAACTGCTGAACCACCTCTCCAGGCCCTATGTATTATTTTTTAGGAGGTGTCTATTCAGGACATTTTTCACGGTGTTTCTTTCTTATTTTTGAGTTTCTTACATAGTAATTGTATTAGTCCCTTAGATGTATATTTTATACACATCCTTTCCTGCTTCAAACTGTACCCCTTCTGATTATGATTGTTTTTTACATTAGGTTTACCCTGTAGAATTCTTTGAGTCTCATCCAATCCATCTATTTTCTTTTAAGTCCCTTAACTTTACAGATATATATATATATATACATTTTTAGGACTTGGATTTAAATAGATAACTTGTTTTAGCCAATGTGTGTGGATGATATAAGAGAAGGCTTGACTTTGTTCTTCTATGTATTGGATAACTAATTTTCCCAGTGCAATTTTTTAATAGAGTAAATCTCCTTTCCTTGGTGTGATTTTTTTTTTGATCTCTGGAAAAATAAATCATTTGAACTTAAATTACATGTGTTTGTTTCTGTGCGTTCTCTCCTGTTCTTGCTCATTGACTCTCTCTTTACTCTGTTGCCTGCTCTTGTTTACAATTATTTTATGGTAAATTTTTATGTCTGGGAGTGTAATATCTTCAATTCTGTTCATTTACTCCAGATGATTTTGAGTTCAGAGAGCTGATGATTCCATGTGCACTTGAACATTGTATCTCTTTACTCTCCATTCCTAAGGATTGAGATTCCAATATTCATGTAGACTGATGTGGATAGAAAAGGAATTTTCACATTATTCTTTCAATTCATGAACAAATGCCTTTCTTTTGCTTCTGTTTTCTATTGTTCATTCATTTTAAAGTTTTCAGTATAGAGTCTTTCACCTCTCACCTTCTCAGTTGAAATTTCCCCTAAATATCTCATTTATATTGCTTTTCTGAATATATTATTATCCTCTTAATTTCTCTCTCAGATACTTTATTATTAAAGAAAAAGGATGCTTATTTGTATGCCACATCTTACCATAAAGACAATTTAAAAGAGGATAATGTCTCAAAATACATTTTCTTTCAAAATAATATATAAACCTAAGTAATAATAACCAGAAAAACTTCAGAGCCAATCTCATTGTTATGAATAAATAAGATGAACTGTATATACTGACCATCCTTCATTGCTAATCTTCCACCAAACGGTCTCTGTATGTTGTCCACTGTGCACAGCTAATATCTGTTTATGCAAATCATCTTTCATGGCGATTAGTTGAGCAAAATAGTTCTTTAGGGGTATAGACATAGTTCTAAAACTTTTATCACATTGTCAACATTTTAATCTTCAATTTACTTATGTTAAGCATCAAATTTGTTTAGCCCTATTCTAAAATGATAAAAAAAAACAACTTTAGGATTAAAGGAACGGTTATTTACACTATCGGAGGAGTGTCTTCTGTGAGTGTGTGGTCATGTGTGTGCATGCAGAAGTCAGAGGAGGACATTGGAGGTCTTTTTCTATTGCAGTTCCCTACTGAACAAGAAGTTCACTGGGTCATTAGGCTGGTTGGTGTATGTCTGTCTGGGGTCTGCCTGTCTCCACATCCAGATCTTGAGATAGCAGGCACACATTGCCATGCTTGCATTTTCCCCATTTATGTGTGATGGAAATGCAAACCCAGATCCCAATGATTGCATAAGTACTCTACTCGCCCGAGCTTTCTCCCAATACTGGGACATCTGGATAGCTTTGCAGTTTGTCCCTTCTTGCCTCTTCTCTTTTCATTTCCTGCCCCCATCCCCCTCTCCTTTAATGAAATTCTTGCTAAAATGCAAGGACCTGATTAAAGATTATTGGGGAGATCTGATAGAGTCTGTCTCCATAGTACAAATTAAATATGATGACCTCTAGGTTAAGAGGTATGGACAAAAGCCAATGGATTCAAGAGGTCTCAAACGGAAAAAGAGAAAAGTTGGCAAACATTTTGTGAAGAAGATTTTTTTCCTTTTTTAGAAAATTTATTTATTTATTGCTTCAAGTTACATCTCCATCACAGTGTCCTCTTTCCACCCCTCCCAGTCCCGCCCTCCCACCCTCTAACCCCTAACCCTTCCATCCCACTCCTCTGGAATGGAGTGTCCCCTACCCCAGTTCTGCACTCATATGAGGGCCAAGAGCATTCTCATACACTGGGGGCCTACAAGGCAGCCCCACTAGAGAAAAGTGTCTCATTGACAGGGAGAAAAAGAAAAGGTCTATGTCCATGTTCCCTTTGGTGCATTGGTTGTAGTATAGATATCCTGTATTATATGGCTAAAATCTGACTATAAGTGAATAGATGCCATGTGCATCCTTCTGAGCCTGGGTTAGCTCACTCAGGATGAGCTTCTCTAGTTCCATCCATTTGGTTGCAAATTGCATAATTTCCTTGTTTCTGATAGCTGAGTAGTATTCCATTGTGTAGATGTACCACAGTTTTTAATCCATTCTTCAGTTGAGGGACATCTGAGTTGTTCCAGTTTCTAGCTATTACAAATAAGGCTGCTATGAACATAGATGAGGAAACTTCCTTGTGATTCGGTGAGGAGTCATTTGGATGTATACCCAGAAGTAGTATGGCTGGGTCCGGAGGGAGAGCTATTCCAAGTTTTCTAAGGTATCGACAGACTGATCTCCATAGTGGTTGCACAAGCCTACACTCCCACCAGCAATGGAGGAGGGTTCCCCTTTCTCCACACCCTCGCCAGCATGTGCTGTCATTTGGGCTTTTGATCTTAGCCATTCTGACAGGTGTGAGATGGAATCTCAGAGTCATCTTGAGTTGCATTTCTCTGATTAAGGATGCTTAGCATTTCTTCAAGTGTCTCTAAGCCTTTAGGAATTCCTCCTTTGTGAATTCTCTGTTTAGCTCTTTTCCCCATTTTTTGATTGGATTATTTGGTTTCTTGGCATTTAATATCTTGAGTTCTTTGTAAATTTTGGATACTAGCCCTCTGTTGGATGTGGGGTTGGTGAAGATTTTTTCCCAATCTGTAGGCAGCCGTTTTGTTCGAATGACAGTGTCTTTTGTCTTACAGAAGCTTTTCAGTTTCATGAGGTCCCATTTATTGATTGTTGGTCTTAGGTCCTGAGCTGTTGGTGTTCTGTTCAGGAAGTTGTCACCTGTGCCATTGAGTTCGAGGGGTTTTCCAACTTTCTCTTTTAGTAGATTTAATGTGTCCAGCCTTATGCTAAGGTCTTTGACCCACTTGGACTTAAGTTTTGTACAAGGTGATAAGTATGGGATGACAGGTCAGAGGTAAAGTCAGCTTTTCCATGTCTTGGGGGAAGGGTCTTATCTTTAATCAAAGCAGAAAATACTGGAAGAATGTTGACGTTGGATCGAAGGTTGGTTCCATTAACTTAATTTGCTTGGCATGGAGCCCTAGATGCAGATCATATCATGTATGTTCTTAGCATTGTTGGAGTCACCATTGGTACCAAGTAGCCAGTCCTATTAATCTGTTGATGTTGGGTTCCTTTGCAACCACCCTTTGTCTCTTTTTCTTAATCTCTTCTTATTATTCTCATTTATCCCTGATTCCCATATAATTATAAATAATTTACAAAGAAGCCTTTCAACTTTCCTTGTTGCCTAAAGGATTATTCTCCTAAAAATTATAGAAGTGTGGGTTCCTTTTAAAAAGTGAGTCATCTGCACACCAATGAATTTACCCCCACTTCTCCTATGGACAGTCCTAGCATGAAAAAAGCCTCTTTGCCTTCTGATGTCCTTAATCAGAATACAAACACTTTTGTAAATACCCAACAAACATAATCTAGTAGGGAATGCTTGCTTTGTGTGTGTCTGAACTCTGTGTATGCTTCTTCTCCCAAACATTCAATATTGAACTTTGATGTTATAGAACATCACTCTTTCTGGCCAAGTGAAGGCTAAGAATACCACTTTTGCAGGAAACAGACTCAGAGAATATAAAACAAGAAGCAGTAAAAAGAAGAGATGAACTTAGGTCTATCCCACTTCCCAGTCTATCCCCTTCTACATCCTTCAACCCAGCAAGCAAATTTTATAAGTTTCTATATAATTGAGATTCTATTCTTTCATCTATAAATCCATAAACCAGAAGTGGCATATGCCTTGTTAGAGAATGGCAACCCCATCAAAAATCCTTAACAACACAGTGCAAAGCACACTGAAATCTGAGTTTAGATGGGATTTGTAGAGTTGAAGAAAGGGAATTTTACCTTGTCTCTGAATTGGTCATTCCCAGTGACAGAGTCATTGATGAGAGGAGGGCAATCACAGAAAGCAGTGGCTTTTAAAAAACACTTTAGCTGCCAAAAAGCTCATTCCAACTCTCTGGAAGAGTGCTATTGTACCAAGTGTAATTCACCAGCCCAGTGCTTTTCTGGAAGTTGTGAAATTAGAGAGAGTTGCTTTTGTTCAAATGAATAAACACCACCAAGATGAGCTGAGTGGTTTGTCCTGCTTGAGCTTGATTTGATGAGACATCCAGAATTTGTTCTTGTGTTGTTCTCTGAGAAAATCCCCTCTCTTCAATTCTCCTCCCCTTTCCCCTCTCCTCTTCTCCCTTCTCTCCTCTCCTCTCCTCTCCTCTCTTCTCCTCTCTTCCTTATCTTCTTCTTCAAGCTCCTGTCTTCTCTTTTTTCTTTTCCTCATCTCTTCCCCTCTTTTTCTCTTCTGCTTCCTTTCCTTCTCTATTGTTCACTTCTTCTCATATGTTGTTTTCTCTTCCCTCTTCTCCTCTCATGTTCCTTTCCCTTTCTACATATTATTGGGATGACATCAACTGTGAATCAGTCCCCAAAATAAATAATTGCTGAACATTTCTTCTCACAACTATTAATCAGTGATTTTTATCCACCAAAAACACACATACAGAGAGACCGTGTTCACTGATTATCTTTTGTACTCTTGGATTGTTTTGTTTCTCTATCTAGAATGTAACCACCCAACTCTCTTTTTTGTCTCTTTGAGAAATTATCTTTGTATTGCACTGTGTAATCTCAATGGTTCTGTCAGTGCAGATGCCCAAAAGGTGAAAAAGTCCCATGAGGGCCATGGAGGCAATTCGTGACCCATGAGGACTAGACACAGATATATCACCTAAGCTACACCTACCACTCTTTCTCCCCTGGGATTCCAACTCTTTAAAATAATGATTCAAGGAATGACACAGCCCTGGTATTTAGTTCCTTGTTTTATGAGTCTTGATTCTGTAAATGGCTCCCTGGCCCCTTGTAAATCCTCTGCTTAAAAAAAAATGAGTGAGTCTGCCACTTGCAGCCATAGAACTACCAGATAATTCACTAAATACCATTCCAAATAGAATTAAATTTTTTTTTACACAAGATGTCTATATTGAAAACAAGAAGTAAGTGACACTAGGGTTTAGAAAAGAATAGAGAGACCCACCCTGGAAGAACCAAAGTGGAGGGAAGACTGGAGCTTCACTAAATTGAGCAAAATCAAACAAAAGAAAAGGAATAGAAGTGATATTCAAGTTCAAGGTAGAACTACATTCAGAAATTCTGTATGATAATCAAGGACGTTAGATGAAAAAGCAGCTCTTTTGGGGCTGGAGATATGGCTCAGACTTTAAGAGCACTTGCTGCTTTGTTAGAGGACCCATAATTTGTTCCCAGAACCTATGTCAGATAGATGACAACCACCTGTAACTTCAACTATTACAGAAATGACATTATTTTATGGTTTCCATGGCACCATATTTTATGGCACACACACACACACACATGCACGCGAGCGCACACACACACACATTTGCACGTGTGGGCACATGCACACATACCTCTTTACAAATAATTTAAAAAAAAACAAAGAATACTTCTTTTATGTAGCTCAGTTTTAGCAAGGTGTCATTCAATGTTTTAGAATATCACTGAATAATAATCAATTTTTTTATTTTTGCTTTCCACAAATATCTCAGAACTTCTGTTTATTCAACTTTAGGGAAAAAAATGCTAAAATGGTTAGGAGGCTAGACCTCTTATGAGCCCAAAGATGGTAGGACATGTCCAAGCTTAGGAACTATTAAGGGCCTTGATGCTTAGATTTGTAAGGCTCTGAGAAAGTAGTAAAGTAGGTGTCTCTACTGACCTTCCTGAGTGCATATGCTCCTAATCTTGCTGACAGGTAGTCAGGCTATCTATACACATATGTGACAATAAGTGAGTACTGTTTGGTGTTTGTGAGGGCATTTCAGATTCATCAGCCTCCCTGTGAAGGTGTCTTCATAAGAAATTTACTGTCAAAGCCAAGGGCTTTTCCCATATATTGGTGACTTTTCAGTGAAAAGCCCCGGAGTATGAATTATCTGTCCTCTTGTTAGGAGATATATGTCTGTGAGTGTGAAGACCTTCACATTTCCTGTTTGGAGGTGGAGATGGTTAGTTCTAATCACCTTGGGGAAGAGTTCAATAAGGGGCTGTCCAGATCAGGTTGGCTTGCAGGCATGTCTGCAGAGAATTGTCTTGATTGAAGATTCAGTCTAAAGCAAGCTGTACCATTCCTTGGTTTTGGTCATTAGACTATGTAGTTGAAGGCTGTTCTCTTCAAGTCAGCTAGCATGTTTAGGCAACACAATTTTAGAAAGAGAAGACCGAAAGTGAATTGGTGGTTTGAACGATAAAATTTTGATTCAGTTTCTAATGCCTGGTTCCATTTTAGGAACAAATACAGGCCAGTGAATCCTGGAGTTTTGGACCTGGCCACTCTTTTGTGCAAATAGCTGGTGTCATCCTTGTACTCTCCTATGTAGCCATGTGTGCTTGCAGAAGTAAAATTGATGTTGATGAAACTCCTAAATGAGAATGAAGGTTTCTTGGTTTACAACCCCAGTCTTGTTTCTTACATCTTCTTGCATGCTAAGATGCAGGTGTGTACCATCACTCTGTCCAATTTATCTGATGCTGGGCTTTAAACCAGGGTCTCATGTATGCTGGGCACTTGCTTTACCAACTAAGCCACACCCCCAGGCACTCTGAGAGATGTTTGTAAAATTCCTCATATGCATCCCTATTCTGTGAATCAGCTGTCTCCTTGTCCATGCTGCAATGGACACCCATGTGTGAATTTGGATACACTTTCGCTACCTACCTTCTAGGCACAGGGTATATACCTGTAAAGTCAACACTGGGCAGGGAAAGAGAGGGACAAATCCTGGGCACTGTCTGGCAAACTAGTCTAACTGCAACAATGGCAAGCTGGAAGCTGAATAAGAGACCCTGTCTAAAAATAAGTAAGGTGGATACATTATTGAAGAAGGTATGCAAAGTTGACATCTGCCTTCTACACAAGCCTGCATAGTAAGCAAACCCACACAGGCATAGATGTGCTCACACACACATACTCCACACATACACAAACTTAAAAATTAAAAATATTAAATTTAAAAAACACAAGAGGATGTTGATGGTCCTCTCCTAGACACCTCTGCTCCAACTTCTGCTCTCTTTACTCCACCCTAGAGGAGAATGATGATGGTGTCAGTCACTCCATGAGTTCCCCTCAATACTGGCTGGTGTGGTGGTGGTGGTGGTATAGTTTTAAATAAGCTCCCCATGTGGGCTATTAAATAAAGTAGGGACAAATGAGAGAAATTATACATCTGGTTTTCACTCCAGGACAAGTTGTTATGTTTGTTTGAATCTAATTTCCCTTTGTGCAGATCACTGAACCGAACCTCAGCTACTGTCAGTGCCAAGATGAGATTATTAGCAGTGGATTCTCTATAATAAATTTACTGGGTAACTTTGGGAAGGAAATGTGACCACTCTGGGCTACTGTTGACCTTGGCTTACATACCAAAGGCTCTGGACTAAACTGAGGGAAAATGGTGAAGGTCAAATCTCCCTTCTAAAGCATATGTCCATGTTTGATGCCTTGGTTATGGCCAACAGTTTTGACTCATTAAATCAGAAGAAGTTGGGTATTTTGGTGGGGAATCTGACCTAGTAGATTGGGAAGGTGGTGAGGAAATTCAAATTTGGAAACAACACAAGGGATTCCCTAACACACACACACACACACACACACACACACACACACATGCATGTACGCACACGTGGGCGAGTGCGTTCACTGAGTTTCTCTGATTGACTTTGAGCCACCTGTGAAGAAAAAAAGGATTCTGTGTAAGAGATGAAATAAAGACTTGGTGAGGGGAAGTACAAGTGGTATGAGTTTGAGAAGCAGGTGAGAAATCACAGCATAAGCCCAAGGAGGATACCATTAGTCCCAACTCTTTATAAAAATTCAGAGAATGGGCTGGTGTCCTCTACTAGAGCCATGAAGACACCAGCAAACACATTTGGAGACTGAACTGTGGTTCTCCAGATGATAGGTAGCAAAAGTGCCTCCCAAAACACACACATGTGCCCGCTTGTGCATGGACAAGGAGGTGGCTGATTCACAGAATAGGGTTGCACACGAGGCATTTTAAAAGGCCTTTTGAAGTGCCCAAGTACCACATCTCAGTTGGTAAAGTGATTGACTTGCATGCATGAGGCCCTGGGTTTGAAGCCCAGCACCAGATAAACTGAATATGGTGGTGCATACCTGGAATCGCAGGATTCGTGAGGGTGTTAGAGATAAGAGGGAACCCTCAAATCGCCAGATATTCACTCATAGTTAGGTGTCTCATTAAGGCAAACTTCTCTGCAAGTGCGCTTGGCTAAATGGGGGAGGTTTGTCAGTAAAGCGGCTACTAAGAAAGCACGAGGAACTGAGTTTGCTATCTATAACTCAATGAAGAAAAACAAACCCATACAAACAAAAACTAACAACAAAAAAATTGCAAGACATGTACCAACAGTAAGTAGGACTGTAAGATAACTTAGTTTCTACATTATTCAGTGTGTGTGTGTGTGTGTGTGTGTGTGTGTGTGTGTGATGACATCATGACATGCTTATGGAAGTCAGTGGACATCTTTGGGAAACCAATTCTTCCCTCCAACCATGTAAGTCCTAGGGATTGGGTTCTGGTTGCTAGGTTTTGTGACAAGTGCCCCAAAATGGTGAGCCTTCCTAACCACTCAGATTGTGATCGACTTTCTCTTTACTCTGAGATAGTTTCTTTTTTGTTACTGTGCCATTTTAAAGAAACCACTCCATCTCCACTTGCCTGATAAAAGCCAGTCTTAAGTGGATCTTATTGTTTATTGTTGCAAGCCTGGCTCATATGCAGTTACTGTGTGTGTGTGTGTGTGTGTGTGTGTGTGTGTGTGTGTGTGTGTGT
>CAJQZJ010031764.1:6706266-6781114 GCA_907164525.1 Lophiomys imhausi
GTGTGTGTGTGTGTGTGTGTGTGTGTGTGTGTGTGTGTGTGTGTGTGAAGCAACTTCTACGTGAGTGCATGCATGGAGGCCAGAGGACAACCTCAGACATGGTTCTCCGTGTAATACTCACCTTGTTTTCTGAGACAGGGCCTTTCACTTGACTTCTAGCTTTACCAGTTAGGTTGGGCTGGCAGCCAGTGAGCCCTGGCGTGTGCTCCTGTCCACTTTCCTGTGGCCTTCAGGGAGAAAGTTTTGGCATGACAGTGGGCATACCAAGAACCATTTCCATGGAAAACTGTATCACATCAAACTTCCAGGCTACTAGATGCATACAAAGGACCTTGTTCTAGGAATCAGGCACAGGGTAATATATTTCTGACTGATTTAGTCTGTCAGGGATTCAGATATCTTTAGCCAGAACACTTCTTTATGGATGGGGATACATAGCTGGCCTTTATAGGTGGCACCTGTTTTAGGGTCTCTTGATGGTGATAATTCAGTTTTGTGTAAGTTTTATGGGATATTTATATGAAGTAAACCTCTGTCTAGTGGAGGAGCCTTTTTGTAAATTTATTTCTGATGACAAGAATCCTCCTATTGACTCTAACTCTTGCATTCATGAATACCTTTCTAATATGGTACATATATGAAAACAGGGGCTAAACCCTCCAGAAAGCTGGCCATATACTCTCTTCCAGGACCATTTCCTCAATACCCCATAGTATTCCTCTATTAGATGACCTGGCTCTGCTGTCCCCAAGCTAGTTGAAGCCTCAACAGCAGGTGCCAGGTGGCACTGGTGGTGGCATGCGTGTGGGAGAGCTGGCTCTGCCCCTCACCTCCACTAGTGTGGATAAAGTCAGAGAAATACTCATCCTCCCATGGAGTGCTGACCACTAGGGATTTGGCCATGCTCTGGTGAATATCCGGAGGACACAAAATGGACCTGCTGTTTGCTTCTTCCCACCTGCTTCCTTCTTTTGGAGAAAGTCACAGGGAGAGGGGAGCGGCCATGAAAAGACTGGGAAGTGAACATGATTGGGGTACATAACGTGAATGAGATTCCCAAATAAAAAAGTGAATTTTACATAATATGAGACCAACCATTTTTGTAAAGAGTTCAGTGTTATATAATATAATTAGTGTTCAGTACCCACCAGCTTTATCTAGTCCTCAAGTATTTATCATCCCTGATGAAAGTTTGATGCCCTTTAGGGAGGTGTTCTCCATTCACTTTTCCTTGTAGTCTCTGTCAGAATCTAATCAATTTTTTCAACCTGTATGGATTTGTCTAGTCTAGGCCTAGTTGTTTAGCTTATCATAGTGACTTCCAGATTCTTTCATGTTTCCTGTGCCATTACTACACTGTCTTTTATGGCTGAGGATACTTCATTCGACGGGTATTCTGTATGTGTTTATTCATTCATCTACTGACAGATACTTGGGTTATTCCCATTTCCAATGTTATATGGTTCTATAAACTTATGAGTCCATTTTTTCAATTCTTCCAGACATACACACAGAAAAGGGATCCTTAGTTCATATGACCCCATTCTGTATAAGATTTTAGGAAAACTCCTGTCTACTTCCCAGCCATGCTGTCTTGTTTGACTGTTCTTACAGAAAATGATAGGCTGTTATATTTTCTCCATGGCAAATAGTAACATTTGCATGTATGGGGCTAAGAAATGGCCATCAGATTATGGGTAGTCCCAAATGAATGGTTATGTGATCTGGGGTTTCGAGTTTGATTTTCAGCCACTAGTGGAGCTAGGCTGAGATAAGGAAATAGAAATGCGAAGCACACTGCCATCAAGCACAGAGTCCATGCAGTGGTGAATAAAAGGGTATATGGTTGGGTAACAGTCAGGGTGAAGTGGTGGGTGATGGCTCTCCCTGACAGGTAGTCATGCTCAGTGGTCTCACTGCCTTTCACATACCAGCACCATTTTTTTTTTTTCAGAGACATACACATTACTCTCTGCCTGCTGATTCTCAGCCATTCTCTGGCCTGGTCCTGTCACTTGTAGGAATTTGGCTGTCAGTGAAGAAGCCAGGAGGTCTTTTAAAAGCCACTGCAAACTTTCATTGCTAACTTGTACTTGGAGGAGCTTCCAGAGAAAGGGTTATAAATAAAATGTACACATCAATCTGGTCTTCGCAACAGGAATGCAATTCCACGCCGTGGTTACAGATAAAACATGTCTTGCGGTGCACAGTGAGCTCTTCGCCTGACTTGCATTTTATTTCCCATCACAATCTGAGTTATAGCAGATGAAGCTGCTCATAAGGTGTGGGTTTAGGCAACCCTACTGCAATCCACACTCTCATACTGTGGTTTGTTTTTGAAGGTCTAACTCTTGCTATCTTTGTTACTTTGGAGACCTGAAACGGGTTGCACAAATCTCAAGGAAGGGTTCACTCTGGTTTGGTTCTCCAACTTTGTACAACCCTTTGGGACCAATGACTGAGTCTTAGAACGCTTTGTGACTTAAAACATCTGACAGAGAAAGCCATGTGAAGATCATTTATTAGGAGACTGGGGAGATGCCTTAGTTGGTAAGGTACACGGTGTGCAAGCATGAGGACCTGAGTTCAGATCCCCGCCACCCATAAAAATTGCTGGGAATGACAGCATATGCTTGTCATCCCAGCATTGAGGAGATGAAAAAAAAAAAAAAAAAGACATGTCCCTGGGCCTATGTCCCAGAAAATCAATGAGCTCTAGATTCATTAAGCAATCCAGTTTCCATTGAGCGATCCAGTTTCCAAAAATATGAACATGAGCTTAAGAAGACACACAGTGTTGACCTTCATATGCGCTCTCTCTCTCTCTCTCTCTCACACACACACACACACACACACACACACACACACACACACACACACACTACTAACACATACAGAGGGTGTAATAGTATTAGTATGAATGATCCAGGCTACTGACCCTGTGTGTGGCTCTGAAAGTCATTGGAATTCATAAACAGAAAGGGTGGTCCTCATTAGTTACTCAAAATGTAGACCTGTTGTTAGAATTTTATGTTGTATTCTAGTTTCTTGTACATAATAAATATGAATCCAATACTGTTATTTCCCTTTCACATACGCAACCTCAGAAGGTGGTAGTGATAGTTATTTTATTTAAACCTGTGACTGGTAGAAGACAAGGCAAAACCTTCAGCCTTGTCATTCTCAGAGCCCCGAGGACTTTCCTGACCACTTGGCAAATTCATATATGGTGAGGCATCTCACCAGCCATGGATTTTACTTTTAAGGTAAAATTAGTTTTTAAAATGCTAAATATATTTTAATTATCATCTTAAAAGCATATGAGATAAAACTGAATTACAATATTAAGGGATTCTTACCATTCATCACCCACTGTTTTCACATTTTTTTTATAGTTATACATTTTTCTCTTCCTTTAAAAAGTCAACAAAATTTAAAAAATCTTTTCCTTGAAGAGGATTTTTGAAAGTTGATGTTTTAAGCTTTGTAGTAACATTTCAAAAATGGTATATGTAGATTTTAAGGAATTATTAACAATTCAGAAGTGAAAAAGTTAAAAGTCACACTATCCTCCCCACCCCCCCCCCACCTCCTTGTTTGAAGTACTTTGAGCATTGTAACTGCAAAAGGCTTTATAGAGGAATCATTTGGATGTAGACCCAGAAGTGGTATGGCTGGGTCTTGAGGTAGAGCTATTGCAAGTTTTCTAAGATATTGCCAGACTGATTTCCATAGTGGTTGTATAAGCCTGTACTCCCACCAGCAATGGAGGAGTGTTTCCATTTCTCCACAACCTCACCAGCATGTGCTGTCATTTGAGCTTTCGATATTAGCCATTCTGACAGGTGTGAGATGGAATCTCAGAGTCCTCTTGAGTTGCATTTCTCTGATTAAGGATGCTGAGCATTTCTTCAAATGTCTCTCAGCCATTAGGTATTCCTCCTTTGTGAATTCTCTGTTTAGCTCTGTTCCCCATTTTTTGTTTGGAGTATTTGGTTTCTTGGCATTTAATTTCTTAAATTCTTTGTAAATTACGGATATTAGCCCTCTGTCTTATGTGGGGTTGGTAAAGGTCTTTTCTCAATCTGTAGGTTGCTGTTTTGTTTGAATGACAGTGTCTTTCATTTCCTCATCTATGTTAATAACAGCCTTATTTGTAATAGCTAGAAACTGTAAACAACCCAGATGTCCCTCAACCAAGGAATAGATTAAAAAAAAAAAAACTGGTACATCTACACAATGGAATACTACTCATCTATCAGAAACAACAAAATCATGCAATTTGCAGCCAAATGGATGGAACTAGAAAACCTCATCCTGAGTGAGCTAACCCAGACTCAGAAAGATGCACATGGCATCTGTTCAGTTATAATCAGATTTTTTCCATATAGTACAGGATAACTGTACTACAACCAATGCACTGAAAGGAACAGGAACATAGACTTTGTTACCTGTCGATGAGACACTTTGTCCTAGTGGTGCTGCCTTGTAGGCCCCCAGTGTATGAGGAAGCTCTTAGCCCACATATGACTGCTGAACTGGGGCAGGGGACTGATATGTAGGGACACTCCACTCCGGAGGAGTAGGACAATAGGGAGAGGGGGTAGAGGGTAGGAGGGCGGGACTGGGAGGGGTGGAAAGAGGACACTGTGATGGAGATGTAACCTGAAGTAATAAATAAACATTTTAAAAAGGCTTTATAGAAACAGCTGGGGGATTTGTTTTGGACTGTGGTTTCAGAGGGCTTGTCTCCTAGTCATCTTGAGCCATGAGTTTGCCTGAACAACATGGTGGTTGGCGTGTGTTGCACAGGTAGCCTTCTTTTTTAAGAGTCCTAGAGTGAGAAAGGGTGGGAAACTAAGGCTTGGCATATTTCACTATGCTTCTTTTGTCCTGAGCCTGTACCCATGAGGTGGTATTCCTACCCAGAGTACTTTCTCCCTCTAGCTAATACCCCCCAGAAAAGGCACTTACAGAGAAGCCCAGAAGTGTGTCCCACTAGTCTCCTTAGTGATTCTGAATCTGATATGTTGAGGATCAATATTATTCATCTCTTCCTACCCTGGAGGCAACAATGTACATAACTCTCAGTGTGTCTGCTGCTTCGGGGTCCCAGCGCAGCTCAGATGACATCTTTGGGTGGAAACTGCTCAGCCTAGTGTAGAGTGCTTACTATCCAGACTCTTTCCCAGTAGACGCCAGAAGCACCCGGTCCTCACACCTAGGTGTTACCAGCCATGACCATTCATCTCCTGAAGTACCATATCTGAGAATCGGATTTCTAGACTTTTTAAAAATACACAGTTCAAAACGAAGATTTAATGACAAAGTCACAGATTATTGAGCACATGGGGAGTGACGTGGAAGAGAAACAAAAATTAATTTTAGAAAAGGAACTAAATGCTTAGAGCACGCAAGTGAAGCATACAAATGAAACTCTATTATCTGTCTCCGAACAGTCTGTTTGGATTTGGAAGGCTAAGTACCAACATAGACAAAGCATCCTTGAGTTCTGTTTACTCTTCCTGGTAGGACTGCAGCGTTGTTTCTCAGAGAGCGAGGATTTATCCCTAGCAACAACAGCACAGAAAGCATGGGTCCCGGATCAATAACACAAGGAAGAAAATCAGTGTGAGATGCAGAGTCGGGGAAGGGAGGCATGGAGTCAGTGCAGGCAGCAAATGTTTTGGGATTTAGGAGCACTCAGAGCAAAGATAAGGGAAGAAATGTGGCTCTGGATCTGAGGCAGCTGTCATGATCCCCAGCCCTGAAGTGGGGGGCTGCTATCTCTTGGGAGCTTTCTGATGGAGTTGGATGGAGGTCTTTTAAAGTTTGGTAAAACTGAATTCAAATCTTGACTTTTGTGCTTGCTGCCAATCTTGAACGCCCCCCCCCCACACATATGCACACGTGCGTGCATGTGCACACACAACATTAATTAATTATGTAAATAAGTAAGTAAATGGACGTAATCAAATACTGGCTATGAAGTAAGGTATGAACCTTGTGAGATCTTAGTTTGCATATCTGTTCCATATATTTGATGTAGGAAGAACGCTATTGCCTAGTTGCCCACCTTGTGACTTTACTGCAACATGCCCATGTCCTTGAACACTACCTCATTTCATTCTTCTTGGGAACCTGGAAGCCATTCTCTACATTACAATTATGGAATGACTAGCCTGGGCACATAGCAGAATTGGGAACATGAGAACGGTCATGTAGTAAGTTCTCAGTAATTGCTAACTGGTACAGGCTGAACACCTCTAGTCTGAGACTCTAATATTACAGGAGCTCCAGCATCTAAAGCCTTTCCTTGTTGTTACTGCTGTTAATTTCACTACCAGGGATGTGGTGGTCTTGAACCTAAGGCCCCATGCCTATGAGGCAAGTACCTTACCATTGAGCTACATCCCCAGTCTCTGAGACCTTTCGAGAATCAACATGACACAAATGGAAAATTCCAAACCTGACCTCATATGAGGGGTCTTCCTGAGCATGCAGTGCAATGAAAGTACTGTATAAAAGATCTTCAGTTATGTGAGTAAAGATTATCGTCAACATTTAGATATATGTGCAAAGTTCACACACACAAATGCATACATGGATACAAAGACTCACATACATGAGTCTGTACACAGTCATACACACGCACACACACATGGGCACACACACAGAGTCTCACACACACACACTCATAGACATACATACACACACAGAAACACACATGCACACACACATATATCTATGTCTACATATCTAGATATAGATAGATAGATAGATAGATAGATAGATATCCAGGATATATATATCTATAAATATATATATATGCCCATATATACACATAGTAAATAATAAGGAATCAGGACTATTCCCAGAAATTTTGATTTCTGTGGGGTGTTGAGAGGATCAACAGGAAGAAAAATATCCAAAGCTTTGCCTAGAGTGTACTGAGCAGTCTTGTGAAGAGCAGTAGCGGGTACCCTGCCTGCCCTTGCTCTGCTGCTCTCTTCTCATGTCTCTCTACTTGTGTGCTCTATGTCTTTCTGTTTATTCTCTCTCTGCTATAATCCTTAGAGCTCAAGAGAGAAAGAGAAAGAGAGAGCGAGCTAACCCTAACACAACGTGATTTATTTTCCCCACACTCGTTTCTGTTTTAATAATTATCATATCGACTCTGAATTTATTACAGTGCAAGAATGACTTTATATGGAATCTCATGAATTTAAACATTAATGTAAGATAAATTAGTTTTGAATTGAATTTCTCAAATGCAATTGAATGTGCTTCCGTACGATGAATAAGGAATTTTCCAAAGAAAATCTAAATCTCTGATGTTTCATTTTGGAAGCAGGGGAAGAAATATGTGGGGATATTTGATAAGGTTAAAATATGATTATGTTGCAATAGATTAGTCATGCTATAAACTATTTTTAAGCTGGAGAGAAAGCATTTGGTACAGAGTTTAGTAGACAAAACAAGATTTCTATATATATCTTTATTAAGTCTCATTACTTTCAACTAAATATAAGCTGTTTGTACAACATTTCTCTAAATACAACAGTGTTCTTTACATTTTTAAGAATAAAGTTCTCTTTTTGTTTCTCTTTCTCTCTGTGTATGTGCGTGTGCATGTATGTGTGCATGCATGTGTGCATGTACAAATGCACAAGTCTGTACACTTGCATGTGAAGGCCAGAGAACAACTTCAGTTGTTATTTTTAGTATGTGATCCAGATCATTTTGTGGGACTTTTGGGCATTTTTGTATGTTATTAGAAGTAATTTTATCGCCATGTTCCTTTAATAGAATAATAGCAGTAGGTTTCCCCAGGCCCATGACCTATCTAGTCTCAGTTCTTGACTAGTTTGGCAATGTCACATAGGGTTTTCACCTCAAGAAATAGGCTTAAATCCAGTCAAAAAGTGATTGGTTACTCCTAATATTTGTGCTGCTGTTTCAGCAGTATATCTTGGAGGTAGGTCACTATTATACGTCACAGAGTTCCCAGTATTATTGATGTTTACCTTTCTTCTCTGGTAGCATTCAGAGTAGAGGTGAATTAAAACATTATTATTTTGTAATTAATCAATTTGTTTATTTACTTTACATCTAAATGGCAGTTTACCTTCCCTCTTCTCCCAGTCACTCCTTCTCATCTCATCTTCTCTCCTCACTCTCTCTCCCCCTCTTTCCTCAGAAAAGGGGAGAGCTCCCATGGATATCAACTAGCCTTGGCATATCAAGTTGCAGTAGGACTAGGCACATCTTCTCCTATTGAAGCTAGACAAGGTGGTCCAGTTAGGGGAAAGGTATCCAAAGGTAGGTGATGTAGCCAGAGATAACCCCTTCTCCAGATGTTAGGAATCCCATGTGAAGACTAAGCTGCGCAGCTGTTACATATATGCAGAGGGTCTAGGTCGGTACAGTGCATGCTCTCTGGTTGGCGGTTTAGTTTCTGAGAGCCCCTGCAGGCCCAGGTTAGTTGATTCTTGTGATGTCCTTGACCCCTCTGGCTCCTTCAATCCTTCCTCCCCCTCTTCCACAGGATTCCCCAAGCTCTGCCCAATTTTTGGCTGTGGGTCTCTGCACCTGTTTCTATCAATTGCTGGGTAAATCTTCTCAGGTGATAGTTATGCTAGCCTCCTGTCTGGTGTCTCTGGTGCCATCCTGCCTCCAGGAAAGCAGGCCGAGTTGTGTGGAAGGGAAATGAAGGGCAGGGTATAGTTTATCTCTGTTGGGTGTGCTTTCCAAATTTTTTTTTTGCATTTTTATCTCAATTTTGAGGTTAATTTGTATACGTTTGTGTGCATCTACATATTAGTATGTACAAGAGCCTTCAGCAGCCAGAAGAGAATGCCAGATACCCAGGAGTTACAGTTGTGGACAGTTGGGAGCCACTCAGTGTAGGTGTTATGAAGCAGACTCGAGTCGTTTGGAAGAGCAGCAAGCACTCTTGACAGCTGAGCCATGGGTTAGGCTGACAGGCCATTGAGCCCCGGAGATTCCCTGTGTCATACCCTTAGCAACGGGATTGTGAACATGTAACACCAAGGCTAGCTTTTTATCTTTTACTTCACAGGGGTTCTAAGAATTGAACTTAGAACTCAGTCCCTCTTACTTGCCTTTACTGACTGAGCCTTCTTTACAGCCCAATTGCTATTTTTCTTCTTTAAGCTCCTTTGCTGTGAAATTTCTTCTAGTATGATCTACCAGAGGTAAGAAGATTCTTCCCCAAAGTAGGCCAACAAGTAGCTGTCACCAGTGAAGAAAAAACTTCTATTAAAGAAGAAATGGAAAAAGCACGCTGAGCACCTTATCAGATTTGGAATGATGACAGGGATAGAAATGTTTATTGGCATGGTCCAGACCTTCACTCAGTTGCTGGAAATACATTATGGGGTGTGCGCAGCTGAGGACTTGCCAATATTATTTGTCACACTTTTATAGGATGATCTTTTCAAAGCCTGCATGTGGCCATGTCATTCCCCTGCTCCACAGTGCTTTCAAAATACTATCTGAATCCCTCTCACCTTGTAAATCTCAGAGCATCCACCCATCTTTCATTACACTGAGCTGTTGCCTCCCTCTCTTCTACCCCATGAAGTCCCTTCTAGTCTTCAGAGGCCATCTTCCCTCTCATCAGTGTACATCATCCATTGACCCACTCACCTAGATGGGCACCTTCTTTACTTTGCTAATCCAGCTGTCCTGATCTTAATATTCTAGCCAAATGTCCCCAGGAATGACTTCCTTGAAACTTGATCGTTGGCCCTACTGGAGTGGGCCGTAGTGGTTGTACAAGTTTGCACTCCCATCTTCTCCTTCAAGGCAGAAATTGCAGGTGTAATCTTCCTTCCATTTGGAGGCAGTTGTCCCTAATGACTTTGTTACCACTGTGCTATCTGCCATCATCTGCCTTCTGCTGATCAGCCCTCCATTAACTCGCTTTCTACTTCTACACTGGTATACAGTATGTCCTTGAGGAATGATCAAAAGTCTCTTTGTCATGCAGATCTACGGAGCCAATGAAAAAGAGGAGAAAGTGCCTGGAGTGTGCCCTAAATTATTTGCAGGAACCAGAAAGGTCAAAGACTCTCAGGTGCAACCTATTGCCATCCCTTAGTCCTAATTGGGTTCAGTAGTTAATTTTCTAATGGATAGCATAAAGACTTAAAAATCTAAAGAAACTAGAGAAATTCTATGGTTAAGATAAAAAACTCAAAGGACAGCACATGCTGGCAAGGTTGTGGAGAAAGGAGAACACTCCTCTATTGCTGGTGGGAGTGCAAATTTGTATAACAACTATGGAAATCAGTCTGTCGATATCTTAGAAAACTTGGAATAGCTCTACCTCAAGACTCAACCATACCATTCCTGGGCATATATCCAAAAGATTCCTCACCAAGCCACAAAGACATCTCAACTATGTTCATGGCAGCTTTATTTGTAATAGCCAGAAGCTGAAAACAACCCAGATGTCCTTCAACTGACAAATGAATTAAAAACAAAACAAAAACAAAAAAAAACAAACAAAAACAAAAAAACAAACAAAAACAACAAACTGTGGTACATTTACACAATGGAATACTACTCAGCTACCAGAAACAAACAAACAAAAAAAAAAAAAATCGTGCAATTTGATGCCAAATGGATAGAACTAGAAAAGCTGATCACGAGTGAGATAACTCAGCCTCAGAAAGATACACATGGCATATATTCACTTATAACTGGATTTTAGCCATATAGTACAGGATAACCATACAATAATCAAAGATCCAAAAGAACAGGAACATGGACTTGGTAACCTGTTAGTGGGATGCTCCACCCTAGTGGAACTGCCATGTATGCCCCCTGTGCAAGAGGAAGCTCTTAGATCTCATGTGACTAATGAACTGAAGGGGGCTGATACATGGAGGCACCCCACACTGGAGTAGTGGGATAGGTGGGAGAGGGGGTAGAGGATGGCAGGATGGGTGCGGGTCCAGGGAGGGGATGGTAATGGAGATGTAACTTGAAGTAATAAATAAATGTTAAAAAAAAGAAACTAGAGGAATTCTAAATGTGTTAAGAGACCAACATCAGGAAGAAGCTGATACAATGATGAAGTATATGAAGGGAAAACAAACAGTATAAAAGAAGCCACCATGGCCCATGGCTAGATATCATCTGCTTAAGCACATGTGTAAGGGAACCATATTATTTAATGAAGTAAAATCAGCATATATGTTTGGCAAGTCTATGTACACATATAAATTCACACATACACAGACTAAGACACACACATACAAACACACACACATACACGCGCAGACTTAGACATACACACGCCAACACACACACATACATGCACATAATTACTAAAGCAAAAACTAAGCACTTAAAAGATTAGCTAAAGCAAAAACAGATGCCTAGTTAGGTTTTTAATTCATTAATATTGTGAAATATTAAAAACATAATAAGTTTGATCAGTGAGATGATTCATCTGGTAAAGGTGGCTGTCCCCAAATCTGAGGCTGGAGTTTGATCCCTGGGGCCCACATAATAGAAGGATGAATCAAGTACTAAAGTTGTCATCTTGTTGGTTATCCAGTACCAAATGGTCAGCCCTGAAAGCATATATCATACAGACCAAGTATGTTATATTTGTGAATACATATGTATGTACATATATTTGTGCAATAATTAGTAAGGAAAAGGAAGCCATGAATTTATTTTAAAAAAAGAAGAGTAAGGAGAAGTATATGGCAATGTTCAGAGGGAGGAAAAGAAAGGGAGAAATGTAATTCTATTAAGATCTCAAAAAGAAAAAGATAATTTAAAAAGTTGTCCTCTGGCCTCTGCACATGCAATGTGGTACTTGTATGTGTGTGCATATACATACACATATGCATGCCCAGTAAATAAATAAATATAATTTTAAAAATGAATAACAAATTAATGCATGGATATTCGTATAGAATTATGCCAGGAAGATTGTATGTAATATGAAAGCTAACATTTGCATAACTAAAAATAATATAAATGCTTTCTCTTCAAGTGCATATAGATAGGGCATCTAAAGAAAGTCTGCATGTTCATCCTGATATACAAAGCAAGAAGGTTGACACTGTGTCCACACCTTGCTCTTCTAAGTTCCTGAACTCAAGGTTGGTGAGGTATCCTTATTTTTCCTCTGTTTATATTAGGGATTTTAAGAACTCACACCAAGTTATAAGAGATCAATGAAGAAAAATGCCACAGAAATCCCAGAAAGATCGTAGAAAAAAAATCAGCCAAGTCACACTCTGGGCCAGGGATTCTTAGCTCACAGGAGATGTGTGGCAACCGCTAGAAACATGGTTCTATGTAGGAGATGCTGTGTTGGGTAGGATGAGAGAGGAGCCCATGCAGATTCATCTTAACTTAAACCTTACCTCCGCTTGATCAAATTTTAATGATTCTTTCTGAGCTCAGAAAGTTCCTCTTTGTCTGTGTTGCTTCTCCAAGTGTGAGGCTAAGATGACAAATGACCTCTAGATTTTACTGTTAACATATTCTAGTTCTGTTATTCAAGTATAAACTAAAAATACTCTGAAACACATTTAACATTTAGCTGCTAATGACATGTACAAATACCCTCCAATGAAACAAGCATGACCCAGCACTAAAATAGCCTAACATATGTACTTTCTTTTCTAACCATTCTATCTAGTCCTGGGTAACTTTGATGTATTTCTTTGAAAGAATTATTTTCCACCAAGTGTCACAGTTACAAGAATAATACTCAAATGGAAACACGTTGAATATTTTTTTAAAATTAGTTTTTGGGTGTGGACTTTTGTAGGTGCACGCGCACCATGTCAGTGTGTGGAAGACAGAGAACGACTCAAGAAGTTAGGTTTCTCCTTCCACCATGCAGGATGTGAGGATCCAACTCAAGTGCTCAGGTGTGGGAAGCAAATGTCCTTCTCTGATGGGTCTCCTCCAGGCACTAGTTTCTTTAGTACTTTAAAATACTTTAAAAGTACCTTATAAAAGATAATGACTTGCACCCAATTCAATGATTACTAGCTTTATTACCTTTGTTTTCTCTGGAATTTGAGAAAAACATTATTTGGTTGTTACCCATTTCTACATCTCTGAGAAGAATGGCCAGCAGTAGAGAGAACAAGACCCAGATACTGGGGAGTTCTAACAATCACGTCACCCAGCTCAGTACTGCAAGGCTATATCCTTTATGCAGCCAACAGAACAAAGACGATTGAAGTTTTACTTCCAAAACAGAACGCAAAGTTCCCTCTACAGAGGCAATATAAAATTGCTGTCATAAAACTGGCAGAAGGTTACTAGTGGGAATTTACTGAATGGAATCACTAATTAAATAAGACACTTTGGAATTAATTGACAGCCTACACTTAAGAATATGATTGCATATTAATCAACCATTTGTACACAAAAGTTCAATGCTATTTATTATACGAGGATAAAACTTTTCCCCCCAATTTTCAAAGTGAGGGATTCAACCCCATTTCTTAATTCATCTCCAGAAGTGAATCTGCTGTATTTGTGTTTAAGGTGCCCCAGTGCATAAATAAGAACAAGTTTCCAAAGGGAATGATGCCTAGGGATTTATCATGAAAAGAGCAATTGCACACATATGTCATATGTCATTACTGGAGAGTTGGCAACAGTGCTATTCGTTATGTGGTTTCAGAGGGTTCTAAATTAGAGGAATGGATTATTGGAAGTGGATGATTTCCCCAGATTGCTCCTTAATCGTGACTAAAGGATCGGTGTTGCTCACGTTTGCAATGAAAATGGGGACAAAACCCAGCAGCAGTTGATGGAAATGAGATGGAAGGCCCATTGGGTATCAATTTGAGATGCTACCTAATCGTGCTCCTCATGGTTGGTGTAAATGTCCCAAGGTCTCAAAGGACGAAGTGGCCCGAACAACTGCAGAAGCAGTGAAGAGAGGAGAGCTCCTGGTCCTTTACCTCTGAGCTTCTCCAGGCCTCTTTGCTTGCAGTGGGCACACACAGAAGTCATTACTTTCCCAACCAAAGAAAGAAAAGAAAAAAAGAAATTTCCCCACAAGCCCTTTCCCACTGCTGGGAACTCAATGTCTTCATCCCTTGTAAAATAGTCCTGTTCTATCTATTGTGAGTGGCCTTGATTCCCCCTCTGAATGTGCAGCCTGCTGCTGTGTTCATTCACGAGTCCTTGCAGAGTCTTGGTCACTAATAGATGTATAGATGTTGATACTCCGCTTAGGAGCATGCCAGCGTCTCAGTGATCCTGAGAAACAGAAGAAAGTCATGATTGTATGTGGCTCAGACCTGCTCACATCCTCCCCTACCAGAGCTGACTGCTAGCTTTCTGAGCAGCCACAGTTACATGGGCCTTTGTTGTTGAATAATCCAGCCCCTTCCAACATCAGAGCCTTTGTATTTACTCTTTCTGCTTCGAGAGTTTATTCTACCACTCTCATAATCATCCTTCAAGTAGTGTGTGTGTGTATGTCTGTGTCTGTTTCTGTGTCTGTGTGTCAGTGTATCAGTGTGTGTGTATGTGTGTGTCTCTGTGTGTGTACATACACAGGAGGAGGTAAGAATTCAAGGTTAAATATAATTTTCATGTATCACGGTCCTTTTGTTTGGAGAAAGTGTCCCTCATTATATTGGGCATCACAGATTAGGCCTGCCTGGCCTTCCAGGAATTTCTAAGGAGTTTACTTACCATCTCCACCTAACCAGGGCTGGGATCACCCAGCTGTTTCAGATGGCAAGGGCTTTACTGACTTAGCTGTGTCCTGTCAGTTCCCCTTGAGACGTATTTCAACAACCATGTCCTTAGACAGCCTTTTGTTTCCTATTATGCACCCTGTCCAGCATTTTCCACCAGCCTTATTTTTTCCCCTTTACTGAATTCATAACTGTCTGTAGCATGCTTGTTTACATGCATGTTACCTATCTCTGTCGCTAGGATGGAAATGTCCTAGAAACAGGGATGCTTTTACCATCAGCATCTTGACATTAGTGCATACTCGTTGTTGATGGACAGCATAAGGCAAGGAAACAGAGGGGAGACTAGAAAGGGAAAAACTTATTATGGGTTGAAGGGTCAAGAACAACCTGTTAAACTGGCCCTGAATGTAATGAGTGTGTAGGAGGTATGCAGCAGGAGGCCAGAGATGAGCACAGGTTAAGAAGGTGAGATTGAATGCAACCACAGGTGGGTATGTCTGGGTTCTCATTGGGTAAGGCAGGATAGAAATGCTGGGCCTAGCAAAGTCTCTGATAGGATTTCTAGTGTACTTATGACAGGGCTTCTTTGGAAAGAACATGAAAGGGAAGACCACAGCATTGCCTGCATAGGGTAGAGCTATCAGGACCTCTGAGGAGGGAATGAGTTTATAGACAGAGAAGAACAGTAGACAGTTTGCTTGTTTATTTGTTAGACACAGTCTGAAGTAACCCAGACAAGCTTTGAAACTCATGCATCCCAGAGAAAGATCTTGAACTCTTGATCCTCCTGCCTCTACCTCAGGAGTTCTGGGATGACAGGTGTGAAATACCATGTTCAATTTATGCAGTGCTGAGGATGGAACCCAGAGCTATGTGCATGTAGGCAAGTACTCTATCATCTAAGCCGTGTCTGGATCTATCAGTCTGTTTGTCTATCATCCATTCATCCATCTATCTATCTATCTATCTATCTATCTATCTATCTATCTATCTATCTATCTATCTATCATCTATCTATCCTTCATCTATTATCTATTCTATCTGGCTCTCATCTATCTACCTACCTACATCACCTATCTATCTCTCATCTATTGATTATCTATCTATTTGATGTTTTCTTATAAGAGCCCTTGCTGAACAACTAGGGTTTTGAGGCAGGGGTAGACAGTGTGTTGTCCCTCCTTATTAATTCCTGATATTCTTATGGAAAGCAGGACATTTTGTCCCTATCAGAGAGTACTAGCAAGAAGCAGCTTACAGGATGCTGGCTATCTTAACTCTCCAAGTCACACCTTCAGAGTGTTTGTTGGGTTTGTGCATCTGAAAATCAAAGTTCTCTTTGAACTACTTTGCCACCAAGGCCATCATAAGACTGTATCTCTACAATGGAACAAGTTCCATCAAAATAGGCAATTACAGGACTCTCATCTTGCACCTTTCTAACTTTCAAAGCTCAGAGATAGCCTGGTTGTGTGTATACACAAAGCTCATTGATAGCATCTTCTACATAATCAGAAGAGGAAACAAACTTGGGATTGTTTTGACCAGAATTATCCAAACTTCAATGCCAGGAAGACTTTCAGATCTTAGTGGCTTCATGATGTTAAGGTGTGTAGCTGATTATCTGTGTCCACACACGAGGAGTATGAAACATTGACTGCTCTACCCTTATCTGTGTCCTCACACTTGAGTGTGAAGCATGGACAACTCTATCCTTATCTGTATCCTCACATGAGTGTGAAGCATGGATAACTGTTCTTATCTGTGTTCACACATGAGAGTGTGAAGCATGGACAATTCTGCTCTACAGTGTGATAAAGTCCCCAGTGTGATAAAGTCCCTCTCATCTCCACACTGATGGTACAAAGGATTCGAGAATATTGTGATTTAGGTTTGGTGGGATGCTCAAAAACTCATCTACTTCCACATCTTTGCCAGAAGGCAATCCCCCAATTACTCCTAAATCCCAAAGGAGACACAAAAACAAGGCATCTGAAGGAAAAATAAATCTGGTGTCTTTTGTCACATTGCCATTCTGACTCTGGTGAGAGAGGACATCAAAGTAGTTTTAATTTGCATTTCTCTGGAGGCACAGGCTGTTGAAAGCTTTTAAAGGTATTTATCAGATGTTTGTATTTCATCTTTTAAGAACCACCTGCTTAGTTTGTTGGCCCATTTATTGATTGGCAGATATTTTTGTTTAATTTTCACTGGTTTATATTCTAGGTATTGAATCCTTTGTCTGAAGGATAGCTGGGCCAAGTTTTCTGCCATTCTGTGGGCTGTGTGACCCTTGCTTAGAAAAACAAATACTTCATTCACATTGTCTCTTGGATATATACTTGGTTTCTAGTTGTTAAGTATGCATATCCAGGTGGGAATACGTGTGAGTAAAAACCAGCAAATTAGAAAGGAGCCAATGGGATGGAAATAACAGAGGAGGGCACTCTTGAGTGTGACTGGTATGTTTAATATAACCCTGGCATATGAAATCACAAAGGTAAATCCCAAGGGAGAAAGGGTACAATGGGGCTGAGGGGAAAGGAAAATGGGAGAAGGAGCAGTGTGGGGGGATGTGAAGTAAACAAGGTGAGTATGTATGAAAATAACCCCAAAAACCTGTGGCCTTGTAAATTCATTTAAAATAAATAAAATGAAGAAATTGTGTACACAGGCAGGCTCTGCCACAGCAACCTCTATTCAAATGTGAGAAGACACCAGCTTTTTCTTTCATTGGTGATATTTAATGGCTGAACTAGTTCACACATTCCAGAGTATGTTAGGCTTTTCTAGTCTCATTATTTCTGGAAAAACAGAAGCCATTGTTAACTTCCTGGCAGGGCTCCTTAGAGTCTGTTATATCAACAATGGGATAGTTTGGAGGTTTTTTTGTTTGTTTGTTTTTGCAGGGGGGGGGGGCTCTTTCATTGAGTGATGCTACAGAAAGAGAGTAGACATTTAAGTCTAGAACTGAAACAAGGCTGTAGTGGAGGAGGAAATCAGAAACCCCAGAGCATCTTAACCATGCTTTGACGCATTTCCCTACAAGCCCCTGGTTTGTTTGGAGATGCTGTTTGGTCCTTGCAGAGGTGGTTTTCTTTCACTTCCAGGCAGCATCATTTTAAGTCTGCCTTCTGGGCAAGATAGCTTTAGGATGGGGATATAATGGCGGCTGAAAACAGGAATGTGGTGCTTAGAAAAACATCTTTTTTTTTTTTTTAATTTTTTTTTATTTATTTTTTTATTTTTATTTTTATTTATTTTTATTTTTTTTAAATACTTTATTTTTTTTCTTCAAGTTACATCTCAGTAACAAACCCCTCCCTATTCCCCCTTCCTAACCCGCCCTTCCACCCTCTTCCCTCCAGAGGTTTCCCCTTTCAGTCCAACAGCTGGTTCCTTCTCTTATAACAGTAAGTATTATACAAAACAATAGATATAAATATGCCACATTTATGAGAGTAAATTGGCCCAGTATACCTTCCCAATGTTCAGTTTATACCTATTTGGCCCCTGACTTTAACATTCTACTATCTACCCAACTCCATGAGTTTAAAGGTCTATATGTGACTCAACATTCATACTATCTTGCAACACACTTTTAAGAGTATCTTCTTAGATCTATAACACCCTCTTGATTCCTAAACAGTTCAAAATTTAACTATAAGATTCTATCTGTCTATTCTTCAACCACCTCAGAGACCTGAGAGGGATAAATATATTTGCTTATATAGGAAGTGCAGAGCCTGCAGCTTCCAAAACTAAGAAAGAACATACCAATAACTGCCTGGACAGTTCCCATTTTCTCTCCATACATTCCAGCATCAATCTTCAGGCTTTGGGTCCTGTTTCTCTGACAGACATTTGTTGTAGAGCAGGGATTATGAAGGACTTACCTCCCTGTCTTGGCAGAGTTAGGCTGTCGACTTCCCTGCTACCAAGTTTTGTCCTTTTTGGACAGCAGTCTGTCTGCAGTTGGTGCAAGGGGTTTTTTCATGCCAAGAGAAAGGCTTGCCACTAATTCAACCATCTTACAGTGGAGGTTCTTCGATGCTTATTTTCTACTTGGAGTAGAATAGGGGGTGCTGTCAGGCGCTGATATGTCTCGATATCAAAAAAAAATCTTGATTTAAGATAACATCTTTGAATGCCATATTCTGCAGATCTCTAGGGGTTTTTGAAGGTGCCCTATCCATCTCTTGTATTTAGATAAGCAAATGTTGCTTGTCTCTTAGCAACTTGATTGCTGGGTAGTTTAGAGAATATCTGTGATAGACTGTCATAGTAGCTAACAAAGAGACATGTTTGCATGACTAGGAGTTTGTTTTAACTATCCTAGACCGTTTTAGACGGTTGGTATCAAGAGGTCAGAGCTTCACATTTTATTTTTAAGTATCTCTAGGTATGATACCATTGGGAAGCATTATCTTTAAATTTGTATCAATATACAAATATCTATTCAATTGTGGTTAAATATACTCTTAATTATGTATCAATATACCAAGATCAATGCCTATGTAGCCCAACACAATGCCCCGGCCGGAACCTCAGTGAAGCCTGCAAGATCAGCTTCTGCCTACAAACCCCTTAGGTCATCTAAACAGCTGAGAACAGAAGGACTGAACATAAAAGGATTGTACTAACATTTTTAATCATTTTTCCCATTTGGGTTGGGGCCCCAAACAGGTCTACTACGACCCAAATCAGCAGGAAGTCACTTTAAGAGAGTGATGTCCCATGCCCAGAGGGTGGGGAGGGTGTTTCTCCGCCCTTCTTTTTGGTTATTTGAAGGATAACTGAAAACTCTGTTATGTAGGGGAAGAGACTACAAGCTGATAAATGGTCCTGTCTTAATGGGTTTTGGAGGTTAGCCCCAGGGAATTCCTACTTTTCCTTTTCTGTATCCTTCTTCCTCTCCTATGTAGGAGTGCATGGGCTTGAGAAAAATGAGATATAGACATAGCACAGGAAGGTCCAAGAAGAAGGGGCAGATTATTGAATATGCCCTTATACCTTTGCATATTGATACAAAATTAGTAGTTTATTTGGCTAAAGTGGTATTGACCATTGTTTATTGTGCAAAAATAAGATTGTATTGGATTACATCGGTATTGATCTTTGTATATTGATACAAAATTAAGATTATAGTTGGCCACAATGGTATTGACCCTTGCATATGGACGTAATATTAAGAAAAACATCTTTTAAGATTGGGTTTCAAGAGACTCTCCCTGGTAGCTTGCTCACTCACCCTTTTTTGTTCCAGTGTGCTGGGTTGTTTTTTTTTTTTTTTTTTTTCGTCTCTAATTTGTCCTGTGTTGACTTCTTTGCTCTTGCAGTACTATTCTGTGTCTGTTTTCTTGTTTGAAATGTAAAAGGAGGGAGCTGGAGAGATGGCTTGTAACAGTTAAGAGCACTGGCTACTCTTCCAAAGGGCCTGGCTTTGATTCCAAACACCCATGGTGGCCCACAACCATATTTGACTCTGGTCTCATGGAATCTGACACCAGCTTCTGACTTCCATGGCCACCATGCTACATAGATGTACATAGAGCCAAAAGATTCATACACAACAATAAAATTTAAATAACCAATATAATGAAATATTTGTTCACTGCTTATCATTTAGAAAGTACATATTTTATGTGTATGTGCACATGGGCATGGTGTGTGGAGGACCTCAGATGCCTTTCCTCAAACATAACCCCCCCTTTCATTTTGGGGGACAAGATGTGATGTTTAATTTTAGTTTTCAGCTTGGTGATGGCTAAAATCACCATAGAGATGCCGCCCCAGGCATGTGTGTGTGTGGCATTCTTGATTACATTAATTAAGGTTAGAAGACTTACCTACCATTGATGGCTCCCTCCCCTGTGCTGAGACCCTGGTATGTATCAGTAGACACTGATCTGGGTACAGACATTGAACATGCTTTGTTTCTTTGATGAAATGTGACCAGCTGCCTCAACCTCTTGCTGCTGTGGCTTCCCCACACCAACCCTACCTGTTTCCCATTGTTGAGTGCAGAGCTCACTTACTAAGAACTTGTCCCAGCGATCCTTCTGTCTCTGCTCCTCCAGGGCTGGGGTTTCAAGTGTATACCAAGATGCCTGACGTTTTTAATGTGGGTTCTGAGGATTGGATCAAGTCCTCATGTTTGCACAGCAAAAACTTTACTAACTGAGCTGTGTCTCCAGACCCACAGATTAAACAACAACAACAACAAAACAAAACAACAAACAAACAAAACAAATGCAAATCGTGTGTGATTTCATGCCATGGGTGTTCACCACTGTAGGACACTATCATTAGACTGGTAGCAAGAAGCACACAGAGGTTTTCATCATGAACCTCCTGTCAAGTAAATAGCCGTAATAGTAGGTTGAGCCAATGGCTAACTAGATGGATTGATGTCTCACTTGGTACAGATGAGCCTTCACTGGCAGTTAGTGGTACCTTGTGCAGAAGGAATCATTTTCTTCAATGATATAGCCACTAAAAGTCGTCCATTCTCTACTAAATATCCCAGTCACCCCCCCCATACACAAAGAAACATAAACACACACACTTGTGTAAGCAACTCTAGTTATACTCACTAAATCACACAACTTCAGGATGACACAAAGGTGAGTGGCCATTGACACACACTGGTTAGCACTGGTCAAAGACAACTTGGGACCAGAATTCCTTATTTTTAAAAACTTCCTCAGAGAATCTGCTTTGCAAGGTTTAAATTCCTGTCAACTCAGGCTAGGTGGCATTGGGTGATGTGCAATCTGTAATCTCAATGCTTTTTTTCTTAATTCTTTGTATCGCCCCTAATCAACCTCTGTCATTCCCTTTCTCTCTTTCACTCAAACTCCTGGTCTCTCTAGAAAGCCCCGCCCCTGCTTTCATGACCTTTTCTCTGTGTGACTTCGTGAGTCTAACTAGATAGAGTTCCTTACACAAGTGTGTGTGTGTGTTTGTGTTTGTATATGTGTGGGCGTGTGTGTGGGGGGGGGGATACTTGGTAAAGAATGGACAACTTTTAGTGTCTGTGTCATTGAAGAAAATGATTCCTTCTACCCAAGGCACCACTAACTGCCAGTAGTCCTTAGGAGGGGGGAGGATGTCATAAGCTCTGCCATTATCCTGAGGAAATAGTGAGGGGCTCTGTTTTGGCTAGGTTTATGTCAGCCTGACATTAGCTAGAGTCATCTGAAAGGAAGAACCTCAATTGAGAGAATGCCTGTATTATATCCAGTAGGAAAATTTCTTAAGTAGCAATTGATAGGAGACAACCCACTGTGGGAGGTGCTATCCATGGGCTGGTGGTCCTGGATTCTATATGAAATCAGGCTGAGCAAACCAGTAAACAGCACTCCTCTATGGCCTCTGCATCAGCTGTGCCCCAGGTTCTTGCCTTGCTTGGGTTTTTGTCCTGACTTCCCTCAGTGATGAACTGCTCCCTGAAAGTGTAAGATAAAATAAGTTCTTTCTTCCCCAAGTTTCTTTGGCCATGGCTTTTCACCACCTTAATAGTAACCCCAGCAAGGACAGGCTCCACCTTGTGCAGCTCGCCAGAACTGTGGTGAGCCTATGAGTACAATTACCATGCCACAGCTAGAAGACTTCACTTTTCAGCACACTTCCCTATCCACAAGTTTGGCATTCTGTCTGCCCCTCTTCCACAATGGTCCCTGAGCCCAACGTCAGTGTTTCAGTATGTCAGGGTGTGCTCCTCATTCATGCGAATGCACTGCAGAGCTCCTTCGTAAACATGCTCGAGACAAAGGCAGCTTCTCTTTTGGTCCTGTGATATCTAAGCTGAACCTTCTGGGAAAGGAAAGCCCTCTGAAGACTTTTGGACTTCTTACCATGAAGCAGCTCCTACATAGGACTAACCAACCATCCAGGCTCCCTAAACTGCAAAAGCCTTTTGAATGACCAGAAATGACAGACAGAAGAACTAATCACACATGGACGTTGGCGGTGCCTACCAATGTGCGTTCTGGGCCCTTCTTGTCTCCTTAATGATTGCAAAGAATATCACTGTTCTAGATTCTATCTGAGGCTATGACAAACATCAGGTCTAGTAGTAGCAGCTCAGCAGAGAAAAGGCTTATTTAAATGTTCTAAACATTGCTATCATTGAAGACAAGCTCCAGGAACCTGGAGGCAGGTCTGCTTGTTGTTCTATACAAAATTATATCCAATCATGGCTTTCACATTACAGTGAAGGAACAGCAGGCACTTTCTTGCTTTTGAGGATGTGGGCCGGCTTATACTCAGCTAGCTTTCTTACAGGGCTCAGGATGACTGCCTAGAGGCCATGCCATCTACAGTGTACCAGGCCCTCCTGCATCAATTCACAGCCAACAGAATCCCCCACAGGCACAGCTGATCTGGGCACTTCCTCAACTGAGTCCTGTCGGATGACTACAGGTTGTGTCAAGTTGACAATTAAAGCTAACTGGGACAGTTAATCAAACAATATGCTGATTTCTAAACCCAGGCATTGTCTTAGTTCTGTAAATATTGGTTATTTCTAAATGTCCCTCAACACCTAAACCCATGAGCAGGATCACCCCTCTTATCATGGCCTACAATGCCAAAGGGAGCATCCCACCTTCTTTGCATACTCAAACACCTTCAGTCAGAGACAAACAGGTAGATATACACCCACACAGTTTATTATGTGCATCTTGTTTTTGTAAGAAAACAAGGTGGACACATAGATGCGTCTCCAACATCTCTCTGCCGTGGTCTGAAAATGATTGCTGCCTTTGCCTTCATTAACACCATTGACAGACTCTCCTCAGAAAGGCTGAGGCAGCAGCCTCACCGGCACTGTGCTGAGGAGAGAGACATCGGCAGACTCAATAAATGCCCTGAAATTTAACATGCGTCTGCTGTCTGCCGAGCAGCTCTGGGCACAAATAGGTTTCTTTTATTATGGACAGAAAGGCCAAGTGAAATTTTAATCAGACAGACAAGGAAGGTATCCGAGAACACTGAAATGCCAGCCCTGCTGGTATTTCCACAATATTGAACTTGTCTTCTGGGGGCCTTTGTGGCTATTTCAATTAGCTGTGAGACACATCGCCTATGTTTTCACAAATTCTCCTCCTTTTAATTAAGCTACTGTTCATAGGGATGTTAGAAGGCACATGATTCTTCTTGTAATACACAGGGTGCCAAGGAGGAAATTAAACAGTTGAAACATTTGGATTTAGAAAGTGCACCGTTATTCCAATCCTCATACACAAGGCCAGGTTCATGGTAGTCTTCTTATTCAGCTTTTTGAGCCTCACCTCCCTCCCACCCAAGCCTTTTGACTCCATGGACATCAAGTACTATAACTGTGTGAGTTTTGTGCCTGCATTATAATCTTTCTTTGATTTTTAAACTAAAGCAAATTTTTATATGATCAGAAGAAAATATATGTTAGATAGTAGGCAGTATACTAAAACACAAACCAGGAGCGTTAACAAACAAGTTTTAAAATGAAAACATTTGTCAACATTATTTAAATGGCCTGTTTGCTCTTTGGTAAGTTTGTTTTTCTTGAGAATAATGCAGTATCTGTGTGTATGTTAAGATGCTTGAAAGCACTAACAATCCTTTGAGATGCTGGAGTAAAGGTAGGTCTGTCATTACTTCAGTTAAAGCTTTGTCAAATTCTGAGTAATATTGGGTACGTTGAGAGCTATTCCTTAAAAAAGTAAAATGTATATTTAGCATTGAAGGAGTTCAGTGCTGTCTCTGACAACCATTCCTCCCTCCACTTTTCTGTCCACACACCCACCCACCTAACCGTGCATCAATCTACCCAACACCCCTTTATCTGCCCATCTATCCATCATTATCACCCACTAATTGGCCCCTATATGTATGGGTTTCTACATTCTCCCATTCTTTTGTTAAATACTGAGTATTATTAAAATCTTCCTTAAAATACAATCAATATGATAATCACTGCCTTTGAAATACTTATGTCTTCTACTACATTTGAATGCTGAAATTCTAGCCATCTAGGTAACCATATTGGGGGTCAGGTTTGGGAGAGGGGACTGAGGCAGGGTAGAACTCTTGTGAGCAGGCCCAATGGCCTTCACAAGGGAGCTCAATAGAACTCTTAGCCTTTTCATCAACTCCAGTAAAGTTAGAAGACTAAGCAACTATGGAAAAGTGGACTGACACCTTGAACTTGATTTTTCCAGTCCAGAGGTGTAACAATAACTCTCTTTTTAACAAGCTTCCCCTGGGTGTGGTATTTTGCTAGAGTAGCCTAAAGAGACAATGGCAGTGATTATTACAGTGTATAATTATAACAGGATGCCCATAATGCTGTGCTTCTGATGGGAATCCCTGGTGAGATTTGAGCTCAACCCTTGATTTTGTTTACATACTTGGAGATTAAGCCTGTAAACATATATTTCCTTGAAAAGTATCAGACAAGGATGTTCTTGACATATCTGAGTTTGTGTGGGAAGGGCCAAAAGGCAAAGTCATGGGGATTTCATTGACTTCCTGCTTTATATATTTTTAAAGAAATTTTATTTGCTTGAAGGTGATGCTCCCATGGAGTCTGAGTGGAATCGTGGAGTCAGTAATTCTGAAGTTCCTGGTGCACTTCTGAACCATCTAGCCTCTGGCTAACGAGGCAAGTCTTAGTCAGACAGGCTTCCTCTCTTGCCAGCTGTCCACCCACAGTTTCAGGGCTAATTTTACTCTCAAAATTCACACTGATGCTTTTGCTTCCTGCTGATTCCTGACTCGTCAGGACACCCTGGCTCGTTGGAGGACACAGTAGAGGGAACATCAGGACCCATGTGTCCTCCAGGAAGAGGACGGCATCGTACCTTCACCCACTTGGCAGTTGCAACTGCAGGGTTGCTCTCCAAGCTGAACCTCACCACTCCCCTTTGACTGGCAGTTGAGGAGACTTTGGTATGAAATGATTATACTTGAACACTGGAACACTGACTATTTGAATTATCTCAAATGGGTTAAGGCATGGTATTGTAGGTGTCATCAGTGTGTGTGTTCATGTGCATGTGTGCTATATGGAAGTAGAAATCAGAAGACAACTTGACAATTGATGTCATATTTTTGTGTGTTGATCATCCTTCTTTTCTTATTTCAAAAAATTTTTTTGAGACAAGATCTCTCACTGGCCTTTATCTTGCCAATAGGTAAAGTTGGGTCAGTGAGGCGCCACTCTCTGCCTCCCCCAACACTAGCACTACAGGTACACATTAACTACACCAGGATTTGCATCTTTAACGTGGCCCTTGGCGATCTAACTCAAATCCTCGAATCTGCAAAGTAAATGCTCTACCAACTGAACTGTCTCTGAAGCCTGACAATTGTTTATTAACAAAAAGAAACACCTGTCTCTAAATTATTCTGTCATAGTCATATATACAATGGCCCATGTTCGAAAAGATAAAAACTTCCTACAGTGACTTACAGAAATATTTGCTCTCCTTGCCATCCACTCACTTGATACTTACTCATTGGTTGGGATAACTGTATGGACTTTGTTCTACATATTTGCAAACATAAGTGTTTACCAATATATGGATGTTGGTGTGTTTTTGTATACATGTACATATGTGTGTGCCCATGTATATATGTGTGTGTGTGTGTTTAGAAAAAAAGTGACTCAGTGATGTTGATGTTCTGTTTTGTGCTTCTTGAGTGAGATTTTCTGTTACGGTGGCATTTCTTCAAATAAACAATGGTTGAAAATGCTTCTCATGTAAGCTTTCTGCTAAGTTGAACATACATACCAGTTTAACCAAGGAAGGAAGCCACCCTAGTTGGTCTTATGGAGGAAACAACAGTTAAGAAAACACATATCACAGGGTGAGAGAGTGTTAGTGAAGTACTTCCTTTGCTAGCATGAGGCCCTGTGTTGATTTCCCAGTAGCCATGTGCAAATGCTGGATGCTTGTAATACCAGGACTGGGGAGGCAGAGACAGAATGATCTCTGGGCCTCAATGGCTGGCTAGTGTAGCCCAGTTGGCGAGCTCTAGGCCAGTGAGTGACACTGTCTCAAGGAGATAGTGCTTGTAGGGATAATTCTAAGTCATTGTGACATCTTTACCATCAACTAGGCAAATAGGCCCTGAGCTCCCTCATTCCATGTTTTGATGAGCAGGTGCACAAACTGCACTCATTGGTCAACAAAGGGTGGTCCTTCCAAAGCAAGGTGCACGCACTCTCTTAACCGAGAGTCTTCCTCAATGGGAGCTGGGGATGCCTTGCATTCTCTCAGAGGTGTGAGGGTCATAATCAGGGGGAGGAAAATCATGGTGAGTGCAAAGGTAAACACACCCCCCCCCACAGGGGAAAACCAATGAGAGCCAATGTGAAGGAAAGTTGAGGCCATGCTGGGGAAAGACCTCTGGCCTCATAAATCATAGATTTGGGGACTACTTTAGCATCTACAAACATCAAATGACCAATGAAATGTCACGAATGATAATGCTCAACAGGATCCCAGAGGAAAAGGCTGACCTTATGGCATGAGCTGGTCTCACAATTGGGCCATTTGGCTTTGAGAGGAGATGGCCATTTGCTTAATTTTTTTAAATGTATTCATTTGTAAGAAGCTGCTTTAATAAGCAAACCTACCCAGCATACTTGTAAGTTCTAGTAGCGCCTGGAAGGAATTACACAAGGAGCAGCTGCGTCAGGCAAAGAGGGCTGATGGACAGCTTTTCTGAGAGCATCCATTTTCCCAGGTCTATGACGCAAAGCAATTACCTGTTAAAAGCTCACTCACTTGTTGTAATGTGTGGATGCATGCATGCATGCATGCGTGTGTGTGTGTGTGTGTGTGTGTGTGTGTGTGTGTGTGTGTGTGTACATATGTATATGTGTGGGTATAAGCACATGGATGTTTGTGACTGTGGAGGCACAATCTCAAGTATGTTTCCTCAGGAGTTGTCCACCTTATTTCTTGAGACAGTATCTTTCACTAGGACCTGGGAAGTGGTAATGAGTCTAGGCTAACTGGCCGATGAGCCCCAGTAATCCTCCTGTCTCTACCTCCCTTTTAAAGTGCATAACTCTTTGTCCATGGTTTAAATGAATGCTGAAGCTTCAACTCACTTCCTCTTACTTGGGTGGCAGATGCTTTGCTGACTCTAAGTTAGCTCCCCAGATACCAATTTCTTGTCAGTTGATGGGTTAGTTGGTATTAACATTTTCATTGGAAAAAATGAGTTCTCCAACCATGAAGCTGCAGATAGGATGCATTTTTGCATACTTGGGAATGTGATGGCTCCACCATCTCTGTGTCACACATCTTAAACACGGCCTCTTCCAGAGCCACATTGTCATTCTCTATGACTATGTCATATGATCATTTTATAGCAAGCACTATATGTCTTTTGTGCTTCTCTGGGTCTGCTGGGAATGGTCACCTAAGTCTGAACACATTCAAGATGATCTCTTTGAGATGTTAGTCATTGAATTGTGGGTAAGAGTGGAGTCTGCTCCACGGGAACTTGTTCTTTGGTCCAGCTTGAGGAAACAGTTCCCTGCCAGTGATACTCCTGTTTCAGCATTGTGTGTGGAGGCAAAGTGTATGAGCTGGGACTCTATTACTGTGAGTCTTAGTTTACTAGTCAGGACAATTTACATTTTTGTTGACAAAGCCAAGTTATAGGTAAGTACATCTACTACCATTGGGTGTGAAGCAGCATGTCTCGAGGCTTTGGTACAAGGGAGTGAAGACTAATAACTAGTTTGATGTCTCCCTACCTCTCTCCTTGCTACAGGAGCTGATATGCTTCCCAAATGACAAAGATTGTAGTCACTGGGAAGCTCATCACAATGAAAATTGCCAATATGTACAGCCTTTGTTTTAAAAATAGTCTTGTCTGCTTTATAATTAACTAAAGCTTCATACTGCGATTTTTCTATGGAAAGCACAGAAGCTGGATTATACTTCTAGAGACCAAGAAGCAGCTTATCTGAGCCTTCTTGTGGAATGATACAGGAGGAGGTTGCCACTGGTGAAGTGTGGGTACCTGGAACACTCACAGTCGCAGCCCATTGTGACCCTGTGAAAAGGTGGCATAGGTGGCCAGGCATTCTGAGGAATCTATCACCAGTGATTTTAGGTATACAATTTACAATATATGAATAGTAGTCACTAAAGCAAAATTTCCAAGAATCACTTTTCATGCAAACAATTATCTATTAGCTACACACAGTCAGCAGAAATGAGATGACCAGTCTGTGCTAGGCTAAATGCAGCGTCTGTTCTATTAAACACTATTTGCTAAATATGGATAGATGAGTGGGTGGGTGGGTGGATGGATGGAACAAGTGAGTGGATGGATTTATAGGTAGATGAAGAGGTGAGTGTGTGGGTGGATAGATGGGTAGAGGTAGGTGGACGTCTGGATGGATAGATGATTCTAATCTTGGATGGAAAAATGGGTAGCTCCAGTCTATGACTAATTATTGCAATCATGGTGGCTTCTAGCAATAGAAATCTGCTCTCTTGTAGTCCTTGTGGGCAGAAGTCTGTAGTCATTGTCACTGGGTTTAGGACAAAGTACTGGACAGGCTGCATGATGGTAGTGTCTGTCACTGGAATCCCACAGTCTTCCACATGTGTCTCCACATCTTATACTGACAGTTGTGTTTGTTGGCAGGGATACCTAAATAATCAAGGATATTTTCCCTTCATCAGATCTGAAGGGTTGAAGTCATATCTTCAAGTCACATTTTCCTTTTAACATTTTTAGGTTTCGGGAATGGGACCTGATATCCTTGGGTGACCATTACCAAGCATTCCATAGCAAGTGTGAGAACAGTCTTCAATAGGGAAAAAAAAATCCTTTACTAGAAAATGTGCTGTTCAGATGACCTACATCCAGGAGAAGTGCATGTTGGGACGTCCCTGTGCAGTTGCAGTACATGCTGGGGCCTAGCTGTCCACATATAGTTCATGCTGGGAATCAGCTGTCCCCTTGAAGTACAGGCTAGGAACTAACCGTGAAGGTGAGATGCATGCTGGAAGTTAGCTGTCCAGATGAGTTACATGGTAGGAACTAGCTGTACAAACAAGGTGCATGCTGGGAACTAGCTGTGCAAGAGAGGTGTATGCCTGGTACTTGCTGTGAAGAGGTGAGTGATACTGGTACAGTTCTGATATCAGCAGACCATGTGAGAAGGTGACTGCACCTGTCAATTGCCTCATCGGTTTAATTGGTGTGACTAGTCCCAACTGGCTTCTTGAGACAGTCCAGAGAAAGCCTACAGTGCTGTCCCTGAGATAACCTTATTTATCCCCCCCACCATTTCTATGTCTTAACAATGTGTGAACTTTGGAAAAATATTTCGCTACTCTGTCTCAGAGAATTTCACTTCTTGGTCTCTCAAAAGGGAGAGAATTACCAGGATTTAACTCTCAGGGTTTTGAGAACATTTATGCATCTAATGTTCACAGTACCATATACGTATATACATGTTAGTTGCTGTTATTGCATTAGTGATACTGGTGTTAGTACCATAGTGATGATTTGAAGGTCAGTGATGGTGCAGTGATACCTGCCATTGACATAACTTAGTATTGACTTCATGTGACAGGATTTCGATTCAGATGGGATTAATTGCTATTGTGCCTTCTGTTGTTTTGTCCTTTTCTCAGGGGGTATCTATTGTTTAAAAGGCATTTAGGGGCCTGTGGGATGGCTCAGCAAGTAAAAGTATTTTCTGTCACATCTAACAAAATCAGTGGATCCTACATGGTAGAAGGAAAAAAAAAACATTACTGGATGTTGTGCTCTAATCTCCACAAGCATGATGTCAGATATTCATACACACACACACGGGGGGGGGGGGGGGGGAGAAAATAAAACGTGTTTTAAAAGGACTTTACTCTTGATGGGTGGATGTCACTTCCAGCCCTGGTGCTCGCAGACAGTCCCCTCAGCCTGCTTTCAGATCTGATGTTGGTGGATGCTTTGGGAATGTGGGGTCTGAATTCCTGAAGGGTGTTAGCCTTTGTTCTCCTACTTTCTTTGCCCTCTATAAACCAGTGATGGAATTAATTTGCATGGCCTGTAGCAGACACTCTAGGTCTGTGTGGGGCTCACTTGTGAACCTGTGGCCATTTATCACCCTGGCTGGATTTGTTTAATAGGGGATGGTGCCATTGGCATAATATGTCTCATTGTGCAAAAGGGAAGCTGTACCCTGACCTCACTTGAAGAAGACACCATGGGATAATTTCTTGCCAGCCCATGACTGACATTACAGTGTGGTTCCAAATGACCAGTGTGGTGGATGGCTAATGTAGTCTGGACCAGGGTCCCTATGATTTATACTGATAATTAGCTCTTCCTAGGAAATGGCCTCCATGTCTAGGTAACTTTTATTTTTTTCAACAGTCATCTCCATAATGAGCTATTAGTCTACAGGCCAGAAAGAAAGGAAGGGAGAAGGAAGGAAAGACCTCGGGCAGTGGGGTCCTTATTTCTTCTTGAAATCATTATTTATTTAAAGCTAAATGTGACCATGTCACCCTTTTGCAAAAAGGTTCGTTGCTCAAAATTGCAAAAACAACTCAAAACCAGGCACACTGGACTCTTATTTGTCTTAGTACTGGTTTCTAGAGTTTAGATACAGCATGAATTTTGCCATACTCATCTTCCCTGGGTTCCATCTACATAGAGGGACAGACAGCATAGCTTACTTCCTGGTGTGGGAGAGTAAGCAGAGGTGGAGGGCCCATCAGCCTGTATTAAACTGATGTCTTCAAGGACAGATGACAGAGCCAGTGTAGAGGAAATGGACTAATTATTAGAAGGTTTATGTAAGGAACATATGACATAAACATGAAGAGCCATGGCACAACCATGCTTCATAGACATAAAACATGGGAGATTGAGTTTAGGGCTTCCTCTCCCTCTTGCCTGCCACATATTACCTTTTTCATATTGCCTCTGGCAACCCCTGAACCCCCTAACTCATCTGGTGGCTTCTGGAAGTCACTTTTTCCACTCTGGCCTGACTGTCACACAGCAGGAGGAGTATTGAGATGAGAACCCTGGGCCAAGTACATGGGGGTTCTGTTTAGATTTGAGTGTCATTTCAGAATAAGGGTTGTTGTTTCTGCAAAAAGCACAGTTTCCCCCACTAGGGTGTTCAAGCTCCATCAAGGAACATGACAGATGATTGTCGCATTGAATGAATGTTTGCCAGTATTGGACACAGGATTGGATACCAGTATGAGCATGCTTGAAACATGAGCATCAGAGGGAGGCAAGTTAAAATTGGAGTATTAAAATTAAAATTAAAATTGGAATTAAAAAATTCCACCCTACTTTGAGCAGACCAAGCTAAAGATGTTAGGTTAGCAGCACCCATTAACAGAAACAATACTAAGGGATTTTTTTTAAACCTAAAGAGACACTTCCATGACATACAGCTAGATTGTTCTTAACTTGCTTAGAGTCACCTGTTTGACAGGCTTGGGAATTCTATCATCTTCCTTTAGAGAAGTGCCTCAACCTGTGGGGTCGCATATCAGATATTTTCCATATCAGATATTTACATTATGGTTCATAACAGTATCAAATTACAGTTATGAAATAGCAATGAAAGTAATTTTGTGGTTGAGGGTCACCAGCATAGGAAACGTATTAAAGGGTCACAGCATTAGGAAGGTTGAGAACCAATGCTTTAGAGCATTTTGAATAATCAAGGAACTTTTTTCTTCCCCAGTTCCTTTTTTCTGCCACCTTTCTACTTTCCTTCTCTTCTTTCTTTTCTTCCTTCCTTTCTCCTTTTCCCCTTTTCCTATCCCTCCACTTCTCTTCCCCCTCCTTCCACCTCTTCACACTAGCCCTTCCACCCCACAAAGCCATCAGAGCCAATCCTGGGGAAACATCTTGATTGGTTAGTCAAGTCAAGCTCCCTAGATTTTTGCATGGGTGTTTCTTGTTTACTGTGACATGAGTATAGAGGGGGTTGATTCATAGTTCATTTTATATGGCAGGCATCTCAGAATTCCCAGAAACTCTTTTGGTTAGCGATTTTGTCTCCGAGGCCAGCATTTCAAGTTTGGATTTCATGGGAGATTCTGAACAAGCAGGCAGCGGGGTTATTCCAGCCCTTTTTGTTCATCTCAAAGGTAGAAAGTTTGTAGCCACCCAATGCTAAAAGGGAAAAAGTCTCCCCTAAAATTTTTCTTCTCACTTGTTAAAGGCAGGGATACTCTAGTCTTACAGGGATTGTTGGAAACATTATGAACCAGAGGATGGCAATGAATCTGCTGCTGTCTTCTACAGAATAGTTTTAGATTCTTGACTACTTCAAGATATTGTGCATGGCTAGACATCCCAGTGATAAGTAAAGGGGCTATCTCAATAACACCAGAGCACAAGGCCATTATAATGACCAATCTGTCAAATCCCAGCTGCAGAGGAATACCACCACACGATTTTCTGCCTCCATTCCTTACTCTCTTCTTATAAGGAACATTTCACAGCTGAATTAATGTTATCCAAATGAAAGATTCAGGTATCTGCCTGTGAATGGGTTGAGAGTCAAAATGTTCAAAATATAAATTCTTATATACCTCCTTTGAGCTAAGAGCAGTGGGATTTGAATAGATCATTGGACGTCGGTCAGTCTCAGTTATTATCTTGCCCAGTGTCGCATTTAGTTTGCTTATGCTGTGTTTGTTTGAAACAGCCCAAGACATCCCTGGAAACGGATTTTACTTTGATTAAGATTTCTGTGACTTGCTGGGATGAGGGCTGGAAAGGTGAGTCAATTTATTTAGAGTTTCCTACAAAAGTGGAAGATGCTGAGGACTCATGGAAAAGCTAAGGGTAGGGGCATGGTAAGCATCTGTAACCACAGTGCTGAGGGGTACAGAAACAGGATGGTCCTGGGGACTTGATGGCCAACCTGGGAAGCCAATTGGTAAGCTCCTTGTTCAACAAGAAACCCTGTTTCTGAACATAAGGTCAAGGCCAGTAGAAGAAGACAACCAGTGTTGACCTCTGGCCTCCACATGCACACATGCATGTAGACCACATGCACACACACACACACACACACACACACACACACACACACACACACAAACACAAATATGTGTACCACACATGAATTTTAAATTAAAAAGAATTGTGTGGTTGCAAGAAGACTTTGGAGTCCTTGAAGGTGGGGCCCTCTGTTCCTAGGTGCTTGGTATATAAAACACATTACAACATAGTGGTAGCCCCTCTGATCCCTAAATAGATGAGAGAATACCAAAGAGGAAGCCAACACCTCTGCTAGAGACCTATTGTAAAAGATGCATAGGTAGTATATAAATCACATTATTTTCATTGAGCCAGGAAACTGAATCCCAGGAAGCCATGGAGGAAGCATTGCTGTGTGACCATGGAAAGAGTTAAGCCATTTTTCTATTTACATGGTTTATTTCACAAGTGTCTGACTCATTGAGCATAGCTAGCACAGTTAAATTACAAAATTACTATTTGGTCCCTTTTTTATTGACTACAATTCAAGACTGCTTCAAGCCTCCCAAATTTAATCCCCCCCTAGCTCTTTGGCAAGAATATTACCTTTTATTTTCACTGTTAAACTGTGCGAGATACCCCTAAGGCTACATGGAGACTTGCTCTCTGTGATGGTGGCTAACGGAGTGTATCACTTTTTCATGATTTCCCATTCTCCTGTAAATTGAGAGAGTCAGGGAGAGCAGTGGAATGTGAATTTTGTGTTGTCAGCACTTTCCTGCCACAGTCTCAGCCCATGTGGTGGCTGTTTTGGTAATTAATTATCATGTGTTGGTTGCTAGTCATTCCAAGCTACCATTTAGCAACTCGTCAAATCCCAAGCTAATGAGCCTATCTCATAGAATCTCATGCATTTATTTTACTTTAGTTTTTGGGTTTTTTTTGTTTGTTTGTTTTTTTGTTTTTGTTTTTTTTTTTTTTTTTACAAAAAGCATCATGACAAGGCTGGTTTTTGTTGGATCAAAATAGAGGTAAGAAGGAGATGGCGATTCAATCTATTGTTGTAGGTAGCCCACCAGAGATGACCACTAAGACACAGTTTTTAGCCAATTGAAGTCTTTATTCCAGTAGGCTGAGACTACACTCAGGTGTTCAGGACCTAAGTGTAGCCTCAAGCATTTAGAACAACGGGCTCCTAAAGGTAAAAAGCACATCCTGGTGTCTTGCTCTGCAGCTTCAGGAGAGAGAGAGAGAGAGAGAGAGAGAGAGAGAGAGAGAGATTCCATAAGCAAGCAGTTTAACAGAAGCAGTTAGCTGGATGGTGAGGTTTGCTGAAGCAGATAAGTTAGCTGGAGCATTTTGACCTTGAGTTTATAGAATATATTTGGATAATCTTCCATGGGCTTCTCTATTAAGAGTTCAAATTCTAGTTAAACCTTAAATGAGCTCAGCAAGAATAAAAGAGTTTGTGGTGTCTTGGCCTGTCATACACGAGAGCAATAAAAGGCTTGCCTTTGCTTTCCCACATGTTCCCACGAAGAATGGGCCACTAAAAGCATTTTGTTGGCTTTAAACACTTTGAATTTGTTCCTAGCATGACTGGGGGTGAAGAGCACACATCATGCAGAGCACTCGGAAGTCAGAGGAATACTCTGCAATCAATTCTTATCTGCCATTGTGGATTCTGGGGATTGAACTCAAGTGTACAAGCCTGTGATGTAAACACTTTTACACACTGATCCTGTGTTGACTTTAGTCTGACACCCTAGAGACTGGAGTACCTTACCATAATGGTAAATATGATTTATTATCGAGTGCATCACGTGGCTCACTTCAAAATATTCTTTGGGAAAGTGCTTTTAAACTTCATATTCATGACAAGATTTTTTTTGTGTGTGTGCCAGGAACATGAGAAACTAAAGGAGACTTGTGTACCATTTTCCTTCAGTTATTGATGGTGTTCTTCCCTTCCATAATGGTGGATGCACAGTAGTAGCCTTGTTTCTACACAGGCAAAGTAGCATGGTGTCAGAGCAGAGTGAAAGCAGTGTTTGAAACTTTGCTTGCTCAGATAGTCAGTGTTTCCTGCCTTGGGTTGTGTGCCATCAGTTCAGCTGGAACAGCAAGAATCCATCTGGGTGTCCATCAATGGATGAGTGGGAAAGAACATGTAGTGTGTATGCATGATAGAGTTTTATTCAACCATAAAGAAGAAATGCAATTATGTGACCTGCATGGTGTAATTGGAGATGGTCATATGAAGTGAAGTCAGCCATAACCAGATTAAATACATCCATGAGTGTAACCTTAGTTTTACACACACACACACACACACACACACACACACACACACACACACCATTAGAATAGAAGGGGGTCCTTTTAAGATGGAATAGGAGTAGCAGAAAGTGGCAAGGAGGGACAAGAGAGGGTGATCGGAAGCAAATATAGTTAAAGTATATGTCATGATATATTTCATCAAAAACGTCACTGTGAAAATATTGCTTTGTAGAAAAAAAAAAACATACCTTTAAATGGAGTAGCAATTTCCTGATAACAACCATGTCACTCTTGATGAGAATAGGAGCTGGGACCAGGGGGAATTACACACATTAGTATATGGGTCTCTATTTTGACCTTCATATGGATAATGAAGGTCTGATAATCTGATGTGGCCACAACACCTTCCTTCTTTTCTGAGTTGAAAGGCTTAGCTGACCCAAAATTGGAGACAGGCCATTTACTTTGCATAGAAAGAAGTGGATTCTTCAGTTCAACAAGCAAACTTCAGTCTGGTAACTACTTCTGAAGCTTGGGCATCACTATGTTATGACATGATTGAGAATGTCTGCAATTCAAAAAGGACAAAGCTTTGTTTCTTTCTTTGTCAATCAAAAGCAGGTAAAACTTCTTTGCTATAGGGTAATTTTTCTAGGTAGTACACCAGTTTCTGCATGGAGACCTGAAATGAGAATGGAAGAGGGAAATGGATTATGTTTCCTTACTACTGTTAGTGTTGGTAGTTCCTTCGAAAAGCAAGCTCGAAGTACAAAGTCGTTTTTCCCATCTAATGAGTGCATGGTATTGATTCTGTATAACAGTTCATCCTCTTGAGTGTTAGTTGCTCTCACATTATCTGTTGGTTGTGTTTATTGTGTTGTTATAATATAGGGCAATTTTCTTCTCCCTTCCTCAAGCATGTGAGAAAGCATATTTTTGATCATGTATCACATATTTCAGGTTTATATAAATGATAAGATAAAAATTCCCTTTAGTTGTTGTCTGTTTATCAGAAAACTCAAACTTCATCAGTGATGAACAACTGCAAAGGTATCACTGTGTATCTGAGACTGGCCTCCAACTTCAAATCCTCTTGGCCCCTCTTCCCAAGTGCTAAGATGACAGTTTTGTGTGCTCCATTCTCAGCCTGCCATTCTGTCTTCTATGTCAGTGTACATTAAAGATTCACAGACTTCTGCATTTTATGTGTTCTTTGCAGAAATCTGAGATGATCTGAGCCATCATTTGTAGGGAGTTTCAGAGGACTCTGAGGAACCCTGTGTTGATACTTCATCTCTTTGGATTTCTCAGTTGTAAGGGACTCAGGGTTATAACTACCCAATTCAACACTTTTAACTGACTACAGTATCAGAGAAAGTAGAAAACACTTTTGAGGACTGACTTTTGGCAATAACAGACAAGGTAATAATATGAAACGACTATATTCCCACAAAGGATATTGGCACGGGTATCCTCCCTGCCCCCAGTCCTGTTTTATACCTTTGATTATTCATAGCCTAGTTCTCCTTCAGTTAGAGGAAGGCAGTGGAGAGAAGTGGTATTGATGAGGGCTGGTTAAGCAAATTAATGGATTGAGACAGATGCATAGTAAAGTGAGAAGAATCTGAGGAACAGAATTGGTTTTTGTTCATTGACCGAACGTACAGTGTAGGCATTTAAACCGCAAGGGGCTGCTAAGGAACACGTTATATTGCCAAGGTAAGTGAAGAAAAGCTGTTTAGAATTGCATATGTATCTTTTTCTTTCTTTCTTTCCCAAACAATAGTCACATGCATCTAAGCACTACTTTCCCGCCAGATATTGTTCTAGCCCCATTTTCAGTCTTCAGCAGAACCCGAAATCATTTGTTTTCAACCAATATGTGTTGAGAATTTGTCTCCCACTCAAGAGCAGGCTAAGGCACTTCATGGTGCTGTGAATACTGATGAGAATGTCTTCTCATTGGATGGTTTGTAAAGTCCAGTGTCCTTTACTAGGGATGCTAAATGCTCATGACTGAAAGCGGGGTTGTCATTTCACATTCTTCACATTTTATCGACTTCACTTTTTTTTTTTCTTAGCTGAGTGTGTTTGTGTGTGTTGAGGACACAACCCAAGGTGTTAGTCCTCACCTTCTACCTAGTCAGAGCCAAGGTCTCTGTTGTTTTTCTGCTGTTCAAACCAGGTAAATTGTCCTAAAACTGTTTTCAATGGTTTTTCTTTTATGTCAGTCAGCTCCCATATTGTAGATACAGGTTACCCATCATGCTTTGCACATGTGTGTGCACATGCACAAACACACACAGAAGAGGGAGAAAAACAAAGAGAGAGGGAGGTCGTGAGGGAAAGAGAGATGAAAATTAACAAAAGTCAACTGAATAAAAATTAATGGCCTATCAAGGGAATAGGAAATAAACTATAACAAATTCACATCTGGAATGCTATATTGTATTTAAAATGAGTAAGTCAGATCTCTGTATGTCAACATAGGTAAATCTCTAAAAACATAATTTTGAACAACTCAATGTCACCTGCAGAAGGGAATCACAGTATAACCTTGGTTGTGTTATTTTTTTGAACATGAAAAATTTTCTCTCTCTCCCTCTATCTCTCTCTATATATATATGTGTGTGTATGTGTATGTGTGTGTATATATGTGTGTGTAATTATATAAATATATACATATATGTGAGTATATATGAAGATATGTATTAATATTTTATATATGATATAGGAATATATTATATATACATGTGTACATACTCTCTCTGACTACTTTCACCTCTAGGCAAATAAGAGAGAGGAGTTTGGAAATGATAAAAACCAAGTTAAACAGTGTGCCCATCTCTGTTGGGAAGAAGGGGATACAAGATAGCTTGATGTCAGAGAAGGAAGTTGAGAAAGTTTCAATTATATTTGTTATATTTTGTGCTGCCAACTACAGGGTAGACATACAGCACTGTCTGTAACATCTTCTGATTTTTTTATATGACTGTTATCTTGCATAAGAGAAAATGAATATTTCAGAAGCTGCTGACATTAGTCTGAGTGTGTGTGTGTGTGTGTGTGTGTGTCCATGCTAAATCTTTTAAACATGTTTGCTTTCTTTCAGGTAACCAGAGTCTGATCATTTTCAGGACTTTGAAAGATCTTTGAAAAAAAACAAAACAAAACAATGGTTTTTTGAGTGCAATATCTTAGGGCAGATGAGCAAAGGAAAGGAGGGCCCTCAATCCACAAGACGAAACCTGGATGTGTCCAGTAGTTCCCTGATGGCTTTGATCAATGTAAACTGCTAATTGAAAGGTCTGCCTGTGTCTTCCTTCAGAAATGACTTTCTCCCCAATTCAATTACTGGGATAATTGCTTCCAGTCTCAATGTTCTTTTAACTGAACAGATCCAGTGTTAGCATCAGAACCTTTCATTCTGTGCCTCTGTGTTGTTTCAGGGAACAAGCCTTCTGTCAGTTCTCGGCTTTGGTGTTGCAGGGTTGGCATGAACTCTCTCTTCTTTGTGTGTGATGAGACCATTGTTTGTTTTGGAAAGCTGGGATTTCTTTCAGATTTAAAATTGTTTAAAACCTCATTGATAATAAATATTTTGCCAGGGCGATTTCTCCTTCTCCCTCCGTTTTCTTCCTCTCTACTGGATTTTCTTTTTCTTTTTTGTGTAGCATGTACTTTTTCTCTGGTCAGGAATATTATTAATATCAGCAAGTGTTCACTGTAGCGCAATAGGGCCTTGAAAAGGGAACTGGCTGGGACTGTGCAATGAGGAGGTTACTAAAATAAAGTTGGGTTACAGATTGTGGAGTGGGGCAGGCAGACACAACAAACTCAGGTCAATATTGATGGGGTGGGGCAAGCAAAAATAATTTCCATGGGAATTTGTCATTAGACTGCAGGGAAATTTACAAAATGCACTTGACAGCAACCCAATGAGTTCTTATATTTATTTTTGAGAAGATAAGGGGCTTATGTTATGCTTATTTAGAGACATTAAGTGGGTATTGGTCCCTACTGTGCATATATGATGAGTTTAAGAACTCTCTTTGTTCTTTTAATTTTTTTTTAAATAACCCACCAAGCTCAACACACACTGCCCAAATTCCAATGGGCAGGGACCATCTACTGGAATGCAGTCAACCTACCAGGGGTCACACTCTTAAAGACAAATGACTCAGAAGCCAACTGTCAATAAGTCCTCATCTTGGGTGGGAGGTCATGTGCTACTCCACCCTGTGCTAGAATTTGACTGACTTGATTCTGGGCAGGTTTTGTACAGGCAGACATGGATGTGAACAACATGGGGGATCATGAGTGAATTCTTTGGCTCTGAAATGCTTAGGAAACAATGGTTTGTTCCAATCCCCTGGGATGTCTTGCTCTTACAACTTTTCTACCTTCTTCTTCTATGATTGCCCCTGAGCCTAGAGAGAGGGCTTGTGATGTAGACATCTTATTTGTGCCTGAGCACTGCACACATATGGTTTCTCTGTACTTTGACAAGTTGTGAGTTTCTGTGTCAAATACTTTCCACAGAACAAAATCTCCTCTGATGAGGACTGAGACCTACATGAATCTGTGGATATAGAGATAGAAGTTTAGAGGGCAGTTTGGGAGAAAGTTGGAAGGGGTGAGTATTCAAGAGTGGATCATGCAGATGTTACGGGGAGACGTGGCATACATATTACTAGACTACGCTGTATACTTGAAATTCTTTTTAAAAGGTTCAGAATTACTATATTCAATTTAAATAAATGTTCTCTGGAACTCTTGCATGTTTTCCTGTCCTCCGGGTCTTGCAGCTTTTCTTCCTTCTCTTCTATAATGCTCCCTGAGTTTTGGGGTGGGGTTGATAAAGATGTCACATTTAAGGCTATTCCCAGCACTTTGACCGTCCCTCTATGTGTCCATGCGCTGCCCACTGCCCACTTCTGACTAAGCTTCTCTGATCAGCATGGAGTGTGGATGTCACTAGTTTTACTGGTCACAGGAGCACATATTTGGGACAAAGAGCTTGGGCAGTAAGCTGCTGGAGTGGGGGAGAGAAGACCAACAATAACCCTTCGGTGTGTGGAGGAAGGCCAAGCAGCACAGACAGCAACATTACAGAAACCCAGGGACAGAGAAGCCAGTGCTTCCTTGCAGAGGAACCCTCAGAAAGGTGGTGGCATTTGAGGTGGACCTAGGAGAATGAAGAGATTTCTCAGGCAGAGGAGAATGTGCGCGTGCCACAGGGAAACAAACAATTCAAATAAAGCATGGGAGTCATTTGCAAAATGGAGCATCTTAGTATGAGCAGACTAAAGGGAGCCGTGTAATGATCACGGGAGGCACTCATCACAGTGGGGCGCCAAACAGCTTCAGTCCAGAGATGCAGAGGCGGGCATGGTGCACACAGCTCCCACTTATGTCACACACTACAGAAATCCATTCCTGGGTAATATAAATCGCATGATCATTTGAACAAATGCAGAAAGGGCTTTTTCAAAACCCAACATCCGTCCATCTCAAAATCCCAAAGAGACCTGGAGAAGAAATAACATATCACAGTACAATAAAGACTGTAAGCAAACGAACAAGCAAACAAAGAACTAGGCTACAGTTATCTCTTGAAAGGCAGATGAGAAGAACACCAAGATCATGGGTGAAAAGGGAAGGGGGCATGCATTGGTTGGTTCCTCAAGTGCAAGGTCACAAATGAGCACCTCAGCCTGACAGCACAGGTGAAAGGATCTTCTGGGTGTTCATTGGATGGAGTGATGTTCAAGGTGAAACAGGGGTGAGGTAAAACATGTGGGGGGCTGAGACGGTAAGGACTCATTAAACCTACAGGAGTCTGTAGTTAAATTTGAAAGCTCTCTACTGAAATATGAAAGATAAAAGAGTTGTAAACAAGCAAGCTTGGCTTTCTGATCTCTCTTATTTCGTGTGGTAGCTTCTACAATTAGCATACACAGCAGAGGTGATGTTTCTGTTTCTGTTGACTTGCTTCCTCTTTTTATAAAGAAATACGCCTAAAATAAATATCAGTAGAAAGTTGCAGCTCTCCCTGGAAGCTGTTCTTATATTCTGGGTCCCAAGAAGATAAACAAAGATGAAGAGAAAATCATATCGAAATAACAAGGGTATAGTCTTTAAGGAGCTACCCTAAGAGCTGGGGATATATCCCAGTTGGCAGAGTGCTTGCCTAGCTTGCATGAAACCTTAGTTTCAATCCTCGGCATTGTAGAAATTAGGCATGGTGGCACATTCCTATAACCCCAGCCCTCAAGAGATGGGAGCAGGAAGGTCAGAACTTTAAAGGCATTCTTGGTTACATATCAAGTTTCAGGCCAACCTGCTCTGCCTGAGACCTGGTCTCAAAAATTAAATTATAAAAAAAGTGAAAAGAAATTAAAAGGAGCTGTATCAGTGGCTTGTTGTTTAAGATCATGTCTTCCCCCTGCAGACAAACCCAGGTTTTGTTTTTTACATTCACATGGTGGCTCACAACTGACCGGAGTTCTAGTTTCAGGGGATTCGATGCCCTCTTTTAGCTTCTAAGGGTTCATGTGCGTGCAAGCGCGCACGCACACAAAGGAGTGGGGGATATGCATGTATAGTAAAATATTCTTTTAATGGCTAGAGGTCCCAAGGTACTAATTAAGATTGGATCTTTTGTTTATTAAAACCAAAATGAGGTCCTTATGGAGGTCACGAGCTACAAAATCACATTCAAGTCCTGTAAACATAGGAATTTTAACTTTGTCTTAAATGGACTTATAGGTAACTCTTCATCCCTGCTTGCTCTCTTTACCCTGGGCTCTTTGCCTTTCCTTTTAGTGCTGAATTTGCTCAATCCCTCTTGCAATTCCTATTCTCTCTGCCTAGATTCTACAGTGACAGCATATAGTGAACCTTCAAAGCTGACGGGGGGGTGGGGGGGGACACAATACTTTGCATATGAATGAACAAAATCAGTTGTTTTAGGGTTTCTATGGCTGCAAGGAGACACCATGACCAAAAAGCAATCTGGGGAGGAAAGGGTTTATTCATCTTATATTTCTTTATTGCTGTTCATCTTTGAAGGAAGTCAGGGCAGGAACTGAAACAAGGCAGGAACTCCGAGGCAGGATCCGATGCAGAGGCCACAGAGGGGTACCGCTTACTGACTTACTTCCAATGGCTAGCTCAGGCTGCTTTCAGAATCCAGGACCATCAGCCCAGGGGTGGCACCGCCCACAATGGGGTGGGATTATCCCTATCAATCACTAATTGAGAAATTGCTCTGCAAGTTGGATCTTATGGAGGCATTTTCCGAATTTGGGTTCCTTCCTTTCAGATAACTCTAGCTTGCATCAGGCTGACATAGACTAACCATCACATCAGCACTCAACACTGTGATTCCTGGGAGGAGTCACCATTTCAGGAAAGTTATCTCATGACGTCATCTCATCACATAAGGAATTCACCATTTTCTTCTCATCCTTACACTCCTAGACTCTCTTTTAACCCCAAAGTGTAACTCTTCCAGCTTGAAATATTCAAAAAATAAGAAGTTAGAGATCATTTTTCATTTTTGTCTAATCCAGTAGTTTCAAGATATGAAAATATTCCCCAAATATTAGTAAACACAAAATGCCTGGTAAGTAAGGCTCTTTGCTTTGTTTCCATAAGTTTAAAGAAAGATTTTTTTCCCCAAATCACCAACAGTTTAGAAGCGGGAACACCACACCCAGAAGACTGGAAAGATTATGATATCAAAATACAAAAAAAAAAGGAAAAGGGAGTTAGGCTTTGGTTTTAAACTTTCCTTTTCTCCCCATTATATTATGAACAAAACCATACATAATCTCAAATGGTGAAGGTCAAAGAAAGGGCGATCAGGAACGCTGGTCCTGCTTCTGCATTTTACTTGTGCACAATAAGAAATTTCAACTGTTTTTGTTACACTCAGAGTCTCAAAGAAGATGAGTATTTCTGGAGCATCATATTCTGTGCAAGCTAGTTCTTTAGAGTTTGAATTTCCTCTGAAGTGTTTCAAACAGGCAGTAGAGGAATTCATAACTCAAGTCTTTTTGTGGGGGACAAGTTTCTGATGTGTGATACCAAAAGAGGGGTTTAAATGTTTCTTTATGACTATAAATTTGAAGCAAGAGACTTAAATATTAACTTTCTTCTCCATTTCCAATGTCACAGTGTATCAACATTTGAACTTTCAACTGTTTATGATAATTGCTTAGGTAATGTGTACATTATAGATATGGCCACACAGTTCTAATTTTGAACGCTATTGATACCTGGTGTGCAGTGGGTTCATCTTTTCTTTCCTTCTTCCCTTCCTTTTTCTCCCCCCTCCCTTCCTTCCTTTTATTCTCTTTTTAATTTACTTTTTAATGCACAGTTCCACCTAGACAAGGCCACTTTCTACATAGTGAGAATGATCTTGAATTCATGATCCTCCTGTCTCTGCTGGAATTATAGACTTGAGCTACCAAACAGAACTTTCCCTTTCCTTTAAAGTTATAAGCACCCTGGCACAAAAGCATCTTTCACAATTGTTCAATGCAATTCCAGTCATCATGGGTTGCTAGTTCTCCAGACTGCATGAGATGTTAGAGATGTGTTATATGTTGCTCTGTAGGTATTTTATAACCAGTTGTTTTAATAAGGTATTATGGGTAAAAGAATATCCCATGTCCTTCTTCATGACATCTGAACCAACATGACATTTCCTAATATCTTTAATTAGAAAGACTGTTTTGACTTCTTGTATTTTGCTTCTGTTTATAGTGTATTGCCAGTTGCTGATGGACATATCTGTTATGTTCTGCTTGCCTTATTTGTAAGCAGTGTTAGATCCCTTTTGTGGGTTGAAGGCATTCAGGTGCAATTAAGCTCTCATTGATGTGTGTAGTTCTTTTTGTTTCTATCACATCTCTTGCTTTGAAAATAACTTAGTGTTGACACAGTGCATGAAAAGAGTAATAATAGTATATCTTCTAAACATGATATGCCCATGGAAACCATGAACCCACAGCAGCTGTGCATACTGGTACTGGATCCACAGAAGTCTGGCCCTCCTATCAGTAAGCTGTAAAGACAGGGTGGGACTTGGGGGAGGGGCTACCACTACCACAAACTGCTGATCTGTTGGCAGCCAGCAGATTTGTGGAGAATGGGGAAGCATATTATCCAGCTATAGGACCATAGGTGAGCTCATTAGGCTGCTACAGTCAGCGCCAAATTTAGAGTCACACAGATGACCCTGGTTAAACTCTGGGTCACAAAACAACAACAATCAAAAAATAGTAAATATTGATAACACACTTTGGGGAAGTGGGGCATGTAGAGTGACCAGACTACATGCTATACAGGTATGAAATTGTACAAGAACAAACTTTACTAATGAATAAAAGACTTAAAGGTAAAAGTTGAATAAAAAGGAAGAAGCTAACCCATTGAACTTTCTCCTAACAAAAACTAAACCAAGTGAATAATAGGTATAAAAGAAAACAGCCAGGGAAGAATGAAGCCACAATAACGGCTAGGCTAATTCTTTTTGGAAAAACATAGAAAGATTAAAATAGAAGATGGAGGTGGCATATTTGGTGAAATGCTTTATCTGCCTTTTCCCAAACTTTATCCCTTCATAGTATGCTTCTGTACTCGTATTAAAAATGGATTTTCTCACCTCATTTTTGCTGGTTCTTCAAAATTCAGTCTTTTCTAGTTGCTTTGTAATGTTTGCAAAATGTAAACTGTTTTCCTCCACCTTCTGCTATTGTGGATAATTGGCTGATGGACTTGAAGCTTCAAGCCACATGGGAAGAAAGTAATAACATATCACTTCTCATTGGATGGTTAAGGAAAGCTGTAGGCGGATCTGACTCAGAGAGGGAAAGCAAGTTCACACCTCATCCATTGGTCTATCAGCTCCCCATCTTCTCTTGTCCTTTCATCTTCATGTTTTTGCTAAGCAAACGCATGCACATCTATATAGTTTAGTAAATGTATATGCCTATATCGTTTTATCAATATATACATACAGATATATTTGTGATGCAAATGTGTTCTTATCCTAAAATATTTTATTAAACTGCTAAAGTTTTCTAAGACTGGGAAGTTCCTGCTTGTGTCACCACCAAATAGCAAGAATAACATGTCTCTTAGAACCATTAGCTTTATGAGCACACCTAAAAGTCTGAATGTCTTACCCTTGTCTTCAAGCTGTGTTCTCTTGTATTAGAAAACAAAACAACCATAAGCTATTTATATGAACTTGATGTTAAGAACCAAACTTGAAGTCAGGAGAGCATTTTCAGTGGAGATGCCGGTTAGGAAATTGTGTGTTAGCCTGGAAATATACTAAGTGTCCATGGGTCGTGAGGCCTCTTCTTGGTCTCTCACAAGAGACCCTGACAGTGGACTCGTAGGATGGTGTTTAGACTGAAATGAAGTCAAGAGAGTGGGGCCTCTGCAAGGGAAGAAAGGCCCCCCTAAGGAGTGGAAGAGACTCCATGATGTTTCTGTATGTGAGAAGCCAATGAGAGAGTAGCCATCAGCAAGAGGACACTAGTGTCCCCAGAATCTGTTAGCATTCCTTCTTGTTTTCTCCGGTCTCTAGAATCGTGAGAGGTCTGTGGCACTTGGCATCACATAAAGGTGACGAGGACATCTTTGCTGAGTTGTAGGATGGAGTTGCATCTCCCTGCCCCTTGGATGCACATGGTTCTGCTAACTTAATTTAACCAGAGAAAGTGGCAAGCCCCTCCCGTGGATGCATGTTTGAAATATCAATTCATGAGTTGCCATTGTCTGGGGGGTTTTGAATATGATTCATGATTCATCAACTATCAGCTCACATTGCTGAAATAAATAAATAAATAAACATTAAAGATCCACTCAAACCTGTAAGGTGCACGTGCCACGAGTAAGGCCCATTTTTGTGCATTCCTGAGTCACAGACTTCAAGGGTTGTGTGTCACAGCAGCATAACCTAGCTCCTCCTGGCTAGTGCATTTTATCTCCCGACTGTCTGTCATCCCTTACTGCTTTCCGTGGTATGCACATACTTCTCTGTCTACTTTCTGGTATCATCATCTACTAAATACTGAACATGTGCGGTATTTGATTTTATTATATCCATGGAAAGGTTTGTTTTTATCTGATCATTTGGTGACAATGGCTGGCTTTGTCACTAGTCAAAAGTCCCACAGTTAGGGAGCAGGAGTAAATGTTAAGAAGGTCTTTCTTTCTTTCAGAAGAACTTAGTTTGGTTCTCAGCACTTACAAACCTGCAACACAGCTCGAAGGTATCTGATGCCCACTTCTGGCCTCTGTGTATACCTGCTGTGCATGTGTGTGCATGCACACATGAACACACAGTAAAAAGAATGAACACAAAGGAAAACATTTCTCTTAAATTCTGAGGCAGTGAGGCATAACTTTCTAGTGGACCACAGATGTTTGAAACTTATTAAGTTGATAATTTCCAAGTGTTTTTTGGTGTTCAGTGGAGTGACTGCTGGATGATGATGTTGATGATGATGTTAGTGATGGTGATTGTGATTTAGACAATGGTGATACTGATGGTGATGCTGTTGATGACAGTGCTGTGGCTCATTATCGTGATTTCTTTGAGACAGTCTCATGTCTCCCAACCTGGCCCCCAAACTCTCCATGCCAATGTGGATAACTTCGCATTTCTGATTCTACTCGCTCCACCTCCTGAGAGCTCTGATTAGGGTTGTGTGCCAACATGCTCAGTTTCTGTGGTGCTGGGGGTTGAACCCAGAGCTTTTTGTGTGCTACAGCAAATGCTCTATCAACCAACCAAACCACATCTCTGTCCATACTGGTGATTTTTCTACACACGTTGTCAACGTCCTAATTTTCACTTAGTGCTGGAGAGTGAGTTTACCATTTTACCTGAACATATTCTGTCAGGTATAGACAAAGCAAAAAGAGCTGGTAGCTTGGGATGGGTGGGATGAAATGACAGGATGCCTTCCCTTAGGGCTGCTGGAGAAAGACAGGTTCTTTTCCTACTGTCAGCATGAGTGAGATTTAGCTCCACCAGGAAATAAATCTGATATTCCAAAATAGTCCCATTGGACTTGAAGATGCTACCTTGGAAACTTGATGGCTTCAACTATTCATACCTCACTTCTGATACATATAAATATCCAAGAATTTACTTGATGCATGTCCAGCCAGCTTTACAACAAGGATTTAAGAGCTTCGTGATATTATTTGCCATGAATAATTGCTTGCGGAGCATATTGGATCACCTTGTGTAACTTCGCAGTCTGGACTTAATTTCAGATTTGACTGTTATATTGTAGCTTTGCATAGCAATAACAAAAAAATCATAATTTAGATTAGGAGAAACAAAACAAATGATGATGGGAATATTATCATAACCGTAATTTTACAGCACAGTTTAATTATTTGGTTCAGTAATGTTCAATAATTATTTCAACACCAAAATCCCTCTGCATCCCAGCCCCTCCACAAACTAAACAACTGTTTCACTACCAGCAACTAATTTATAAGGCAATTTCAGAATCTTATGACTTCTTGTCTCTCTGAGATTTACAGTCACTAATAAAAGGCCCTAACTTCAAGAGGCATGAATTAAAACTCATTTATACAGAGTGAAAATTCAGAATTTTTTTCTTGTTCTCCCTCTATTCAACATGGTGCATATTCTTGTTGACTTGGGGACCCTGAATCATAAGGATTCTTTAAATATTGGGAAAATGAATGAATTCCTTCATGCATCTTGTGAGCCAGAAAAGATTATTTTCCTCTTCAAATTCTTGAGAATTAAACTCAAGAAAGATTCCTTTGACTTTTTTCTTTTTAAAACAAACCAACCGAAAGTTTAGTTTTGTATACCTGAAAATCACTTCTTCCTCTCCTCCCTCATTCCCATCCTTCACACCCAGTGATCAAGTCTGGTAGAGGTCTCATCCTCCATTGTCCTTCTATCCCTCTTGTCTGAGCAACTTTTCTTTTTTCCTGAAGGCCTATAAAACTTCTTCTCTGGCTTCCTGGCTCCATCCTGATCCTCTTCAACTGCCTTTTACAAACCAGTCATTATGACCTTTTCCAGAACATAAGCAGATCCCAGCCACCCTTGCCAAAATCCCCACTGTCGCTTTCATGAGCTTTTTTTTTTTTTTTAGTTTAAATTTGATGGTTTTATTGGATGGGGGGAAGGGTGAAGCAAGCAAGAATTCTCTTTTCCTGCAATTATTTATATATTTTAGGTGAAAAGGTCTTTTTTTTTTTTCTTCGAAACACTGAGATGGGTGATATTTCTGGAGTGGTATTTTTTTTTTATAAATACTTTATTTTTTTTTTCTTCAAGTTACATCTCAGTCACAAACCCCTCCCTATTCCCCCTTCCTATCCCGCCCTTCCACCCTCTTCCCCCCAGAAGTTTCCCCTTTCAGTCCAACAGATGGTTCCTTCTCTTATAACAGTAAGTATTATACAAAACAACAGATACAAATATGCCACATTTATGAGAGTTAAATGGCCCAGTATACCTTCCCAATGTCCACATTATACACATTTGGCCCCTGACTTTAACATTCTACTATCTAACCATCTCCATGAGTTTAAAGGTCTATATCTGACTCAACATTCATACTAACTTGCAACACACTTTTAAGAGTATCTTCTTAGATCTATAATACCCTCTTGATTCCTAAACAACTCAAAATTTAACTATGACACTCTAGCTGTCTATTCTTCAACCACCTCAGAGACCTGAGAGGGATAAATATATCTGCTTATATAGGAAGTGCAGGGCCTGCAGCTTCCAAAACTAAGAAAGAACATATCAATGACTGCCTGGACAGTTCCCATTTTCTCTCCATACATTCCAGCATCAGTCTTCAGCCTTTGGGTCCTGTTTCTCTGACAGACATTTGTTGTAGAGCAGGGATTATGAAGGACTTACCTACCCTGTCTTGGCAGAGTTAGGCTGTCGACTTCCCTGCTACCAAGTTTTGTCCTTTTTGGACAGCAGTCTGTCTGCAGTTGGTGCAAGGGGTTTTTTCATGCCAAGAGATAGGCTTGCCACTAATTCAACCATCTTACAGTGGAGGTTCTTCAATGCTTATCTTCTACTTGGAGTAGAATAGGGGGTGCTGTCAGGCGCTGATATGTCTCGATATCAAAAAAAAGAAAAGAAAATCTTAATTTAAGATAACATCTTTGAATGCCATATTCTGCAGATCTCTTGGGGTGTTTGAAGATGCCCTATCCATCTCTTGTATTTAGATAAGCAAATGTTGCTTGTCTCTTAGCAACTTGATTACTGGGTAGTTTAGAGAATATCTGTGATAGACTGTCATAGTAGCTAACAAAGTGACATGTTTGCATGACTAGGAGTTTGTTTTACTTAACTATCCTAGACCGTTTTAGACGGTTGGTATCAAGAGGCCAGAGCTTCACATTTTATTTTTAAGTATCTCTAGGTATGATACCATGAGGAAGCGTTACCTTTAATTTTGTATCAATATACAAAGATCTATTCAATTGTGGTTAAATATACTCTTAATTATGTATCAATTCGCAGATGATATGTTAGTATACATAAGCAACCCCAAGAACTCCACCAAAGAACTCTTACAGCTGATAAACAACTTCAGCAAGGTGGCTGGATACAAAATTAACTCAAAAAAATCAGAAGCATTTCTTTATACAACAAACAAATATACCGAGAAAGAAATAAGGGAAACAACCCCCTTCACAATAGCCACAAACAACATAAAATACCTGGGGGTAACTCTAACCAAGCATGTAAAGGACCTATATAACAAGAACTTCAAGCCCCTGAAGAAAGAAATGGAAGAGGCCTTTAGAAGATGGAAAGATCTCCCATGCTCATGGATAGGTAAGATCAACATAATAAAAATGGCTCTCCTACTAAAAGCAATATATAGATTTAATGCAATTCCTATCAAAATACCAACACAATTCTTTATAGACCTGGAAAAAGCTATTCTCAACTTCATATGGAACAACAAAAAGCCCAGAATAGCTAAATCAATCCTGTACAATGAAAAAACATCTGGAGGTATCACCATCCCAGATTTCAAGCTGTACTACAGAGCAACAGTAATAAAAACAGCATGGTACTGGTATAGAAACAGACCAGTGGATCAATGGAATCGAATTGAAGACCCAAACATGGATCCACACACCTATGGCCAACTAATCTTTGACAAAGAAGCCAAAACCACACAATGGAAGAAGGACAGCATCTTCAACAAATGGTGCTGGTCCAACTGGATGTCCACTTGCAAAAGAATGAAATTAGACCCATACCTATCACCTTGTACCAAACTTAAATCCAAGTGGATCAAAGACCTTAACATAAAGCCGGCCACACTAAATATACTAGTAGAAAAAATGGGAGAAACCCTCGAACTCATTGGCACAGGTGACAACTTCCTGAACAGAACACCAACAACTCAGGACCTGAGATCAACAATCAATAAATGGGACCTCATGAAACTGAAAAGCTTCTGTAAGGCAAAGGACACTGTCATTCGAACAAAATGGCAACCAACAGACTGGGAGAAAATCTCCACCAACCCCACATCTGATAGAGGGCTATTATCTAAAATCTACAAAGAACTCAAGAAACTAAAAGCCAAGAAACCAAATAATCCAATCAAAAAATGGGAGATGGAGCTAAATAGAGAATTCACAAAGGAGGAATCCCTAAGGGCTGAGAGACACCTGAAGAAATGTTCAACATCCTTAATCATCAGAGAAATGCAACTCAAGACGACCCTGAGATTCCACCTAACACCTGTTAGAATGGCTAAGATAAAGAGCTCAATGATAGCGCATGTTGGCGAGGGTGTGGAGAAAGGGGAACCCTACTCCATTGCTGGTGGGAGTGCACGCTTGTGCAACCACTATGGAGGTCTGTCTGGTGATATCTTAGAAATCTAGGAATAACCTTGCCTCAGGACCCAGCCATACCACTTCTGGGTATACACCCAAAGGACCTCTCAGGGAGACATAGGGAAGTCTCCTCATCTATGTTCATAGCAGCCTTATTTGTAATAGCTAGAAATTGGAAACAACCCAGATGTCCCTCAACTGAAGAATGGATTAAAAATTTGTGGTACATATATACAATGGAATATTACTCAGCTATAAGAAACAATGAAATCATGCAATTTGCAACCAAATGGATGGATCTAGAGAAGCTCATCCTGAGTGAGCTAACCCAGTCTCAGAAGGATGCACATGGCATCTATTCACTTATAGTAGGATTTTAGCTATATCATGAGCTTTTGAATGTCAAGTTGAGACTCTATTGGCAAGCTTCAGGGAACAGTTTCTACCGGATGATCTTCAACCTGAAATCACATATCATCCATGCAGCTTGAGTAAGCCTGTGGGAGTGTGTGTGTGTCTGAGTATGTATATGTGTGTGTCTATGTGTTTATGTCGGGGGTTATGTGTGTATATCTGTGAATATGTATAAAGTAATATACATACAAATATTTGTTTGAGGAAACATATATGTAATTGTGTATGTGTGAGTTTATGTGTGCATGTCTCTTTGCAGGGGATTGTATGCATATGTATGTATGTTTTATGTGTTTGTAGGGAGTATGTGTATGCAGCAGGTTTATGTATATGTGTGTATGTGTATGAGAGAATTTTTGTACATTTGTACACATATGTATATGTTTGTAGGGGATTATATGAGCATGTATATGAGTGTGTGTATATATAGGTATGAGTATATATATATGTATGTATGCATGTCTTTGTATGTGCCGGCATTCTGTAATATGTGTGAGTGTGGGGGTCTATGTGTACATGTATATGTGTGTTTCCTTGTCTGTGTGGCATAGTCATGTCTAAACTAGTTGGAATAACTAATCCTTCACTTCTTAAGATCTTAGGCTTCAGTTCTTCTGTGAGATCTCTAGGACTAAGTATCAGCTTTGTTCTGCCACAGTGCCATTGAGGTGATCCCATCATAGTTTAAATATGATTCCTCAATCTCATACCAAATGCCCAACCCTGAGAATGGCACTGTGTTTGTTTATATCCTCCACTGAGCATGGTGGCTAGCATGTAGCAGGCTGCAGAAAGTCACACCAATCCTGGTGAATCCCTCCAGGTGACTTGTCTGTCCCATGAGTTCCCCACCCCTCACCATCCTCCTCCTCTAGAAAGACACTTTTGCATCGAACGGTGCACCTTTACCAGCTAGCATTAAACACATTAGTAGCTGTTCTCTCAAGCTGTTTCAGTAACAGCTGAAGCAGTCCTGGAACTGGTGTTCCCTCACGTTTTTTTGTTTGAAAGGCTAGTTCCTGTAAACATTCAAATTATTCTTGAAGAAGAAGAGGGATCTAATAGCAGCAGCACATACACAATTAACAACAAGCTACTTTGTGTACTCCCCATGGCAGGAAACAGTTCCAGCAGACTGATGACAGGCTTCCACTACTAGCGGATTTATAGTGGTTCTCAAAACCAAAGCTCTTTGTCTGAAAGGAGGTAAAAAAGAGAAGAAAGAAATTGAGGTAGAGGGTTGAATTGATTTCTTCAACCAATATGGTCAAGTTCAATTTAGGTCCTTAAAAGAGTTAACAGAAAATGACGATTCAAAAACTCTATGTTCCATAAAAATAGCACTATTAAGAAGAAAGCCATGGTTCTCTGTAACCTCTGTGACACTCTGCTCTGTTGGACTTCCCCAGCTGCAGCTGGTTTTGGGTATAATGCCATTGATTTTGAGACATTTCATAAAGATAATTAGATATACTGGAGTGTATCCTATATTCTCAGCATTTCAGAGGCTATGCAAAGCCACCCACATTTTTGAAATATGTACCTGGCATTTCTTCCTTGAGAAACTTTCAGCTTCTGCACACTGGTAGTGGGTGGGGATCTCTGGCCATTCTTCTAAGTCTTCCTAGAGCGAGAAGCAAGAAAGTATGAGAGGAAGTTTCTGCTTCCTCTCTCACCTCCGTGAAGAAGTGTTTGAAAAGTCGGGGTGTGTATTTAACTTAGACATTAGTAATTTTGGTCCCAGAGCTCAGCTCTTCAACGCCTTAAGACACCTTATGTTATACTGAGAAGACAGGGTCTGAGTCATCAGCGTCACAATGATACTTATACTTTCATTGAGATTTTGTAGTTATTTAAACAGAATGCAATTAAACAGGAAGTGCTCACCTTCACTACATATTTCCAACAGGCTTTCCATGTGCCACTGTTTTATGTGGGTCCTTTTCAATCTCATGAAGCTTCCTCAAGGCAATGACAGTGAATCTTAGCTCTGTTCATGTGATTATTTTTGCTTGAAAAAGAAAATTGCTGCTGGAGAAGGTATTGCGTTAAACACATTAGCTTCTCAGCTTTATTGAATCCAGTGAGTTTTTTTTTTTTTTTTTTTTTTACTAGCAGCTATAAGATTCTCTCCACTCATGTTTAGGTGGAAGTGTCTTGAACACTGGGGTATCATGAGGACTATTTCCATCAATATTTCTTTCATTGTCAGCTTCGCTTGGAAAATTACACACGTATTTTTCTGTTGTAGTTTAGTAATTGTGACTCGGTGGTCTTCATTGTATCTAGTTAGGACAGGTGAACCTCTGAAATGTGGAATAACTTGTATAAAGTCAATCAGTTAGGAAGAACTGGGTCTAAGCTGGGACAGCAAGGATCTTGGCTTCTGAGAAGATATGTGGCCAGAGCAAATTTAGAGTGTAAGGGATTCATACTGAGAGGTGGCTCAGTTGTTTAAAGTACCTGTGAGGTTGGCATGAGGACATGAGTGGGATCTTCAGGAGCCACATGTTAAAGCCTGGTGCAGAGGTATACAGTTGTAATTCTAGGGCTGTGGAGGCAGAGAAGGAGGATGCCTGGAGCACACTGGCCAGCCAGTCTAACCTACCTGGTGAGCTCCAGACACCTGAGGGTCTACAGTTTTAATAAAAACAAGGTGTAAAGTAAGATCTTTTTTAAAGGCTGGAGAGGCTGTTTTATGGTTAAGAGCATTTGTGGTTTTGCCTGGGGCTGGAGTTCAGTTCTCAGCACTCAGACTTGGTTGTAATTCCATTTCCCAGGAGTCCCACTCCCTCATCTGGCCTCCGTGTTCACCTTCACACACATGTGCATAGATATACAGACATATACACATAACTAAAAATGAAATCTTTTTAAAAGTTTCATTATGTGTATGTGTGTGTCTCTCTGTGTGTCCATGTCCGTGTGTCTGTGTGTGTGTCCATGTCTGTGTCTATGTGTGTGTGTTTGCATGTGTGTGTGTGTGAATATTGGGGACAAAACCTTCAAAGTAGGGCCTCACACTGTATTTCTTGGAAATGATCATGGAATCATTTAACAACAGTCTGGTCACCATATTAAAAAGGCAGTGAAGGCCATTGAGATGGCTCAGTGGACAAAACCAAGCCTGATGACCCAAGTTCAAATTCCTGGGCCAACGAAGTGCATATGCAGAGTTAATCAACTGAAATGTCACTCTTCAGAAACCAGTGGCACCAAAATGAACATGTTCTTCCTACTCCTTTCTTGTCGGCACCTGTCTACTGTATAGGATCTACTTACTAAGTGTTTGCTAAAAAACAAATCGCTCCTCTCCAACTCAACTGACCGAGAGGGCTCAGGCTTTCTGCTGTTTTAGACTAGGATAAAGTGACCCATATTGGATTTTTCTTGCTCTGGCTAATTTTCATGGATACTGTGTTTATTTTCATTTATTGTTGCTGACAACAACAATGTCATTATCAGTTACCTGATCAAGAAAGAAGTTGTTGTTCTGTCCTTCTAATCGATGTGTGTTTTTCTCTCTATTTCTGTGCACCTTACGACAGAACCTGAAAAAAAAAAATTGTCTCCTAAAACTCCCCAGAGGATGAGTTTCAGGCCTAAGCAATCAACATGGAATTGGTTTTATCATAGTTCAATTGCAAAAAATTTCTTTCAGCCCACCAAGTACTAGGTATAGGGTTCTAACCTCTCTTCCAATTTCTGAAATATTTATGGGAGAGTAATTTGTAAAATAATGAGTATAACTTTCCAGTAGAAAAACACATTATGTTTCTGCTTCTGTTTCTTATTAAATATTCATGTCTGTGTGTGCTCAAGTGTGTGCATATGTGTGTGTGTGTGCATGCATGTTGTGTTGAGTTTACTTTGTCACTGGCCATTTACCAATGTTTAATAAGGACAGACTATCTTGAGCAGAGAAGAACAAAAATCAAAATCGTACCAAACATAAATAAAGCAAAGCAAGCAAATGAGCCAGCAGCATCTTATTTCTGCCCAGTTTCATTTCAGAAGCACCATTAACATTTTTAATATGGTCCATATTTCATCAGTTCCATGGCTTGGCATGTCCTAGGATAAGATGGATGATTTGACTTGGAGGTGTTCCTCTGTCTGGCAGAGCCAATCTTTATTTCCTTTTAGCAGAACCCCAATATGTAATTCCCTAGTAACTGATATGCGTGAGTCTTCTTCCAGTGAAGACTGCAGTATTCAGTGCAGAGGCAGATGGAATAGAAGCATAAAGAACATGACTTCTACTTGGTATCAAACCATCAGGTGTCTACTTACAGGAACTGAAAGGAAAGAGAGCTTCAACTCTCTCTGCTTGAAATGGCCAGCAAGAGATCTTGGCTTGTGTACAATTACAGCCATTTCATCCCGGCAAACTGCTGTGCTTCCTGAGGAATGTCCCGTACCAGCCCACCAGTGGGAGAGGCAAAGTTAAATGCTGTTCTTCCCTTTTGACAGTGAGAAAACACAGGCCCAGAGACATTCCCAGAGTGGGAAGAATTATCTCTATGGGGCTTTAAGGTGTATACATTGCATATAAAATGCACCCTGGTCATGTAACTGGGGACAAAATTCATCAAATTGTCTTCTTCCAATCTCCCAAATGCCCACTTGGAAAGAATCGAGAGGGCATTGTCTGTAGTCTAAGAACTTAAACACATTTACTCAAATCATAGATTCTAAACTTATATAGAATCTTGTCTCATCATAGTGGAGTGAGTCTGGGTTGGGGATAAGATTTGCAAAGAGCAAAATCACTCATGTGCTTGGAAGGGGAATTTGTGGTGCTGCTAATAGTTGACAACTACAAGACCGCTCAGGCAGGAACAATGGGTGACAGAATTGCTCACAGCATGGTAGGGTCTATGAAAGCAATTCTAAGAAGAGTTATAACTAATATCTATGCTGATATAATCTAAGCCCTCTGCCTTCTCTACACAACCCATGGTGTGGTTTTGATTAGATTTCATTACCCATGGTTTGGACTTTTCTGCACAATGCCCTTTCCTTGATGTTTTGTGATTTGTGTGATCATGAGTACCCCCCCTGTTAAGTCATGAGCTTAAATAAAGTCACAAGCATAACAGCATTCAATCCAAATTTGAGAGTTTCTAGAACATTCTTTTCCCTTGTATAACATGATCTAGAGACATTGGGAATGAGAACTCTTCCTTCATCCTAAGTTTTTGAGAAACTTTGAGGAGCTACATCACAGTTAAGACAATCCCTGATATTGAGTCCACCATGAACATGAAGCACACATAGGATATACCCAAGCCTTTAGTATTTATGAGTCATTTGTTACTGTACAATCACCTATATACTGACCAATATTCTATTACATATGTAGTGGGTTTATGTAAACATTTTATTTGTGTATCTGTAGTCAAGGAATATGGCTCTGAATTATATTGAGGCTAGTTTTATTTCAAAGTATCTCAACAGCAAGGAGACAAAGTGAAAAACAGAATCACAGTGAAGGAGAAACATAGAAGCTGGATAAGAAAAGTGTTGAGATTTTCCTGGAGAATGGGTGTCTGGCATCTGAGTTTGAAGGAACAAAGAGCTGTCAGCAGCATTTTTATGGTTCTCCCAAAGCAGTCTTCAGTGAGAAAGCTGTGGGGTTTCTTTCCTGTTTAAAAAAGTACTATTAACAGTCAGATAAAGAAAATAACTAACAAGGTTATAAAGTTACTAATGAGCAAAGCCAAGATTACTGAATTCTCTGGCCACAAAGTGAGAGACCTGGAGCATTTGGAAAGCCAAAGAACTAATCACTTCCTCTTCTCCTCCCCCTTCTTCCTCATTCTTTTGTCCCTCCTCTTCTTCTTTTTCTTCTACTTTGTTCTCCTGTGTCTTCCTCCTTCCATAGTACCTTCCTCCATCTCTTGTCCTATCTATTCTCAATTCACATCTAAATCATTGAATCTGTTGCTATGTTTAGAGCCCAAAGTTTGAATAGAATGCAATCTGCCAATCTCCCAGGATCAGACCAGTCACACACAAAATATTTGTAGGAGTATGAACTCTTAATAACTTTTTCAAGAATATGATACTTTTATTTATGCTCAGTGGAATGATATTTTTGTTGCTGAGTTATTTTCTAGTGAATTTATTAACCTATCAGACTGTTCTCTGAAGGGCAGCCCAACATTCCGTCCTCTAAATTCTGTCTGTTGTAATTAAGAGCAAACACTCCATCTCCTCTCTCACCCACTCTTGTATTCTCTGCCTGTTGGTATTTACAGGGTGATTTGGCACTTAATCATCAGAATGTTCTTCATACTTTTTGGATGGCATTTCAAATTTTGCTTCTGTCATTAGTAGAACAAGCTGCAACACAACTTTAGATTCAGTGTGTGTGTTCATATACCACAGAGTTGGGGAAGAGTTAATTATTATTTGGGGAGGGAGGTTTATATTACGTTTCCATTCATTGCTTTTTAAAATACATATCTTTATCTTTAATTTTGCATATGCATGTGTGTCTATGTGGGGTATGTGTACCTGAGTGCAGTTACCCACAGAACACAGAAGAGGGCATTGGATCACCTGGAGCTGGAGTTATAGGCTGCATGAGGGGGCACTGGGAATCGAACTTTCATTCTCTGCAAGAACAGTGTGCTCTTAACTGCTGAGCCATCTCTCCAGTCACTTCCTTCATTGCCTTTAGCCAAGTAGTGTCCAGGAAACATCAATCGGCCAACACATGTTATAAGAGCCGAACAAGATACACTCACACTATTGTACTTGGCCAAGTCGTCCATCTCTTATCAGAGCAGGTGTGTACAGTCCCTGAATCTATGGCACAGAGTTCCCATCCTCCACAGATGTCTTACATTCTTTTCCTCATGCTGTAGTTAACAATCCTCTGACAAAAGCAACTGAAGGGAAAAGAAGAGATTGCTTTAGCTCATACTTTTTGAGGTACCATCCACTGGGGAAAGAAAGTCACAAAGTCGGGAAACTTGAAGAAGCTGGTCATGTTACTCCACAGACAAGAAGCAGAGAACAATGCATAAGTACATGCTAATGTTTAGCTAGCATTCCCCCATTTTATACCATGTGGGATCCCTTGCCCCAAGGATGGCACCATCCACAGTGGGTGGTCTCACCATCTTAATTCACAAAATCAAGATAACTCCACACAGTATGCAGGGAGGTAATTTTAGATTCTGCCTGCTTTAGAATGAACACTCACTTTTACAGCCAATATCTGTGTTTTAATTTCGGAATGGAATTTTTTTTTTTTTTTTGCAGCCTCTACTGCCATGGAGTTAAATTGACAAACAAGTTTGAAACATTTCCAATCATGTAGATGTATAATCTTGCTTCATGATATTATTTGAGAAAATTTTAAAAATTGGAATTTCATTAACTGTGTCCTCTGACATATCAGGGTTCCCATCTCAGGTCCCCTATTGGGATTAAAGGTGGCCATTTAAATAGGTGGATCTGCAATGCTCTATGCTTTCTCCTCTGTTGAATTCTATGCATCTTTCATGTTTTTTCTTTTATCTGTTTTTTTTTTCCCCTGATCCAACTTCTCTCTCTAAACGGATCTGTAAGCTATTTCCTAGCTCTGTGATTATTTCTGGTCTGTGCCAGATTCATAAGTATCTAGTCATAGACTATTTCCCCAACTCTGAGTGACCCACTAGGGAATAAAGGAAACAACATGAGGCCTGAAGTGATAGCTTAGTGGATGAAGCACTTAGTGCATGAGCATTGCAGATCCACCTATTTAAATGCCCACCTTTAATCCCAATAGAGGACCTGAGATGGGATCCCTGGGGCAAACTGGCTAAAGAACTAGTCCAGTTGAATCGATGAGCTCTTAGGTTACGGAGAGATCTAGCCTTAGTAAAGAAAGTGGAGATACATCTAGGAAGACCCCTAGTGTTGACTTGGCTTCCATACACATGTACACACATGTGAAAATGTACCTACATTAATGTGAAAACATACATATGTACACCACCATACATATGCAGAGAGAGAGAGAGAGAGATTAGTCGACACCTCTGTGACAAGAGTACTAGGAAAGAAAATATCCTTGTTAAGAGCATAGGATATTGGAGGGAAATGGGAAGCAATATTAACTTGGTACCCTAGGCAGGGAGAGAGAAATCCTGCTGGGTTTGATCATCTCTTAGATTTACAAAAATACCCCTCAGTCTCCAGTCTCTGGAACTCCTTACATTGGCTGCAGAGATAATCAGGTGATGGTAGCCCACTCCATTGTTACTTGCTTTTTACCCCTTGTGCATGATTGTTGTAGTGTGGACATCTGGCAGATGGAGGTATTGATGGGGCTTTTGGTGACACAAAGAAACAGGGAGCTTGCAAGTTCAGTTTCAGCACCTTATAACATGTAAATTCAGAAGGGGTCAAAAGCTGCTTTTTTCCTAGACTGACATTGGATCTGGGAGAATCAGGGTGGGAGAGCAGTGATGTCAGATAAAGCTAGCAATGTCGAAAGCTAGAGGGAAAGCATGGTGTTATGCTCTATGGTTCTCTGGGGCAGTGAGCATTGTTATGTGAATGGTACTTTGGAATTATTGCATTGTGCTTCGGATTCTTGTATTTCTTCTGTGATCTTATAGTATTATTGATTGTATTGTTTTCTTGAATGCATAACTCAATCCCTACATATGTCTGCTGTTCCTGGAGATCAATACACATATGCTTTATGTACTTAGCAGTAATAAGCTCTTGTATTGATGTTCTTGTGTTGACACTCTTGATCCAAGACAGAATGAGAGTGTAAGCACTCAGGAGGCTTGAGTCTGACTTAAGCTACTTGGTAAAACCTTATCCCACCCTCCACACTAACACCCACAAGAGAGTCAACAGGTAACACATTTTCAAGATGGATACACTAGAGACAGAGCTGGGAAAAGCACAAATCAAAATATTTTCCAGCTTTCCTGTCTATACCTGTGGCAGACATTGCTAATCAATTGTAATGTTTGTGTCCTGGAGTCTGGGTTAGTTAGTTATTCCTTCTCAGACTGGTGCTCCTGGTGAATGACTGTTGATTCTCAGAATTAGTTCATACAATGAAAACCATCTGTTCTATGGAGCTCAGGCAAGGACAGCCAGAAGGACTGAGTAGTGACCAGATTTAAGGTTCTGAAGTCACAACCCAGGTATAGACATCTAAACACTAACTACATTCATTCACTCTGCTTGTGGTAACATATTACCACAGTGTGGATAGCTTTAATAATAAAAAAATATTCTCTCATAGCTTGGGAGTTACAACTGAGGGCTTTCCATTTTGGCTTAATATTTTTCTGAGACAGAGGATCCATTCTGGGATTCCCTCCCTGGCTTCTAGATATTTTCTTTTGTTTCTCTTCTGCACAGCTTCATCCTTCTGTGTATATTCATCTTCATCATGAAGCAGGGTAACCTCCGAGACTGTGAATTTTAATTGTTGCCTTATGTGAAAATCCTGAGTCCAAAATACTCAACAAACTATGATGTGAAAGAGTCAGAACTTTACCATGCACACTTCATGGGCCGTAATTCAACCCACTGAAGTTTAATGAGATCTTATGTGGGCTTTGGTGCCTTACAAATGGGTACTTTTCTCAGGCCACTTTACAGAAAAGAAACCTGAAGTTCAAGCTCTGAAGAAACATGAGAATTCACAAAGTAAGAATTACTGGTCAGGACAGCACCCTAAGCCAGGCCCCTGACTGTTTCCTTAGTGCAGTATAAAAGAAGAGGAGATGGCTTCCTATTAGGCATAAGGGAGAAACTAAAACTGGGGGAGAGTCCAGTGTGAAAAAATAAAACAGTCTGTGGATTTGGTTTCTGGAAAAATGTTGATGTCATTCTTCCTTAATATTTCAGTGGCTCCCTATTCCCTGCAGGTTAAGACCTAAATTATTCAGCAAGAAAATCAGATCTGCTCGTGATCCCAGCCACTTCACTCTGCCTGTCTCTAGCCCACCTCTTCCCAGCATCCCTGACACAGAGACACTCAGTCCTCAGCAGCCCCCACCCCAGTACACAGCTGTAGGGAGGAAGGACTGAAGAGGACAGTGGCACACTTGGGTGTGTAGGCCGTGTTTGTGTAAGCCATGTTTCTGGCCCCTGTTATCTGTCCCCATAAAACAACAGCTCTGTCACACTGCCTCTCTGATTTTTTTTTGCCTTTGCAGCTAGCAGGGTCAAGTTCTGATAATACATTTCCTCCCATCCAGGAATGCCCATAGGATGGAATAGGGCCATTCAGTAAGGCTGAGAGTGATCTAGTATGTGGTGATTTGCTTGCATTGTAGTAGCCATTAAGACAGAACCTAAAACAGCAAAGGATGATCAAGTGAGAAGTTTCTGGGAAAGCTAGAGACCTAACACCAAAAGATGTCTAGCAACCTTGAGGGTCGCTTGTTTTTAATCTCTTTGTTTCTTCTCAGGTGTGATGCTCATCCTAGGTGTGAGCAAGCACATTTTTCCCTCCTCTGTTCTGCCATACCCTACCAGGAGTGGTGAATCAGACCCTGAAGCTGTAATCAGCTTCTTCTCCTCCTCCTTTGCCGATCGATAAGTGGTCATACTCAGCTTACAGTGAGATCCTGTTTCCTGGAGACACATCTGCAGATATCCTAGGTGACCCATATGTCTTCTGACATTGCTGTATTCATAGGTGACTTCTCAGAGAAACCATTATTAATGATCTAATTAATATGAAAGGCTACCGTATATATCAAGCAGGTCATTAAGGCAGAGGTGGGGATGTAGCCATTTATATTAAAGATACATATTATGGTCTGTACCCAAGCAACAGGAAATGCACAGCAAAGGAATCTCACTTTCCAACTCTGCAGCTGGTGTTTTCAATCTCCACAGGCCCTCTTCTTGCTTGTTCCCCATGATTGTGTTGCAATTTCTGATAATTGTATGAAATGAATTAATGAGGTGGATTGTGTGTGTGTGTGTGTGTGTGTGTGTTTACATGAGTGTGTGTGAAGGTTCACCTGTGTGCTTGTGCATGCAGAGTTCAGAGGTCAATGCCAAGTGTCTTCTCCTGTTGTTCTCCATTTTATTTTTTGAGCTAGAATATTGCATTGAACCTGGAATTGCCCATTTACTAGAGTACCTAACCAGAGAACACAGGGGACCTATTGTCTACAGCCCCAACTGGGAAACACTGAGATTTCAGATATTCTCTGTCACAACTGGCATTTCTGTAGGTGCTGGAGATCTGAACTCAGGTCCTCATGCTTGTGTAGGAAGCACTTGCTAACTGAGCCGTCTTCCCAGGTCCCCGAGGCACACAATCAAATAAATCAGAGCCTTTGAAGACCAACTGCCAGAATGGCCATGGTGGCTACTGGGCACTGGGGGCACTGGATTGGTGTGTACTAGTATCCCTTCCAGAGACTCCCATCTACAAGGATATTTTTTCTCATTTGTTATGTGTGAGGGACCTTCTTGAGAGAAATGCCATATGCAACTGAGCACTTTACCTGGAAAAGAAAGTAAAAAAGAATGCTCTCAGGCTGTTCCACTCTGTTCAGAACTCAGAACAAGGCTTCTGCCTTTGCTCTGAGTATCAAAACCTTGCTTCCCACATCCAGGATGTTTAGATGTAACAGGAAATGGTGTCTTATTGTCATGTTATGACAGGCTCCAAAAGTATCCCATAGTTTTGCCCAAATGTTATGAACTAATCACATGTTTTAATGAAGCCTACAAAGAGGATTTTTTCCCTCTTCATTTCTCCTAGGAATAAATATTGCTTTTGTAGTAGCCAACATGTTAAATGTTTTTAATAAAAGCTTAGACTTAAGTTAGAGGGGAACATCTTTACCCTAGGTACAAATGATATTGCCACTTGTCACGTTTAAAACATCAAGCAGATAGAGGAATGGGGAAAACTGGGGAGTCACACACCAGAGAGCTGTTTTTTATCCTGTGTCAAACAGAACCTCTTAAGCGTGGGCAGCAAGCAGGGTGCCTGTGGCTGCAGTCAGAGAGCACCTGCAGTGAGTCTCCGAGGATGGAGGCAGCCACTCAGGAAGCTCTGCAGATGGAAGCTGGCTCCCCAGCTCACTCTGCCCAGAGGGCACTTTTGTTGGCTAGCTTTTCATCCACTCTGCAACAGATGCCGGGAGCCCAGAGGCAGCTGAACAGTTTCTGCTCATCTTCCCGAACCATTGGTACTGTGAACCAGTCACAAGTTTGAGCTTTGAGTGATCAGGACCGAGTGTAGCAACCTTGCCTAAAGCCTCCACTTGACAGGACAGGCTCTATCCATCCTCAGTCTCTGCAAGTGACTGACAGATCTGATAAGGGTGGAGACAGAGGCTACAATACTGATCATTACTATCTTGAGATTTGTTTTTTTTTTATTTTTAAATCATGTGTATATATGCCTGCCTGTGGGAAGAGTGTGTGTATATGTGAGTGCAGGTAGCTAGGAAGTCCAGAAGAGGGTGTCAGATCCCCTGGAGCTGGATATTCAGCTGCCAGATATGGGCACTGGGATGGAAACTCAGGTCTTCTGCAAGAGCAGCAAGTACTGGTAACCGCTGAGCCCTTCCTTATGCCAATCATTACTAGTGCGCACAGTTTATAAAACACCTCAAGTAGGCAGGACCCTCCGTTGGTATGTCAGTACATGCATATCTCATAGCTTACATTTTAGAGAGAAACGTTTTTAATGAATTATAGACTATTTTTAAGAATTAAGGGGTAAAAATTGGACTATAGCACAGGTCTATTTGTCTGAGAGCTTTGTTTCTTCCTGTCCCATAGTGATTTTCATTTTTAAAAATTAGCCTGCCTCCGCCATTTCCCAATGTAGTGTTCCAGGCTGTCAGAACACTGCATAGGATGGTACGCAAAGTATAGTCATGCAATCATATTAAAAAAAAACAGAATTTGAGAAAGACTCCTGGTCCTTCACATGCATGCACTCTCGCAAATGCAAAGTGCACCATGCACATGTGAACTGTATATGCACATGCATGCAGGTCACAGCAAACAGGTGGAAAGTTTATAAACCACAGCCATTGTGAGAAAAGTGGAGGTTATTACATAGACTTTGTACATAGTGATAGGATAGTGCCAGCTAAAACATCAGTGAGGGTGTGTGTGTGTGTGTGTGTGTGTGTGTGTGTGTGAAGGCACACATATGTGTTATAAGTGAGAAGTCAAAGTTACAAAAGAAATTATAGGATTTTATCAATTAAAAGGCAATCCCACTTCAAAATATAAAATTCAGAAAAAAAATGGGTGCTTCAGAATCTATGGGGGGAAAGATAAGAAATGGGACTGGAAAGATGAATCATTGGGTAAAACACTAGCTGCCCTTCCAGAGAACCTTGGTTTGCTCCCCAGTACTGACATGGTGGCTCAAAACTGTCTGTAACTCCAATTCCAGGGGATCCAACACCCTCTTCTGGCCTCCAAGCACAGACATGATCCACAGACACACATGTCAGTAAAATACCTATACATGTAAAATAAAATTTAAATAAATGAAAAAGTGATAACAAATTAAGATGAAAAACGTTTTGGCAATCCCCTTGCTTCGTGTGGAATATCCAGTGTGCTCAGATGTCCACAGAAGCCAGACTGTTCTGTGATAGTTAACTAAACCAGAACACAAAGGTTTTGCTGCACTCACTCTCAGTTTTGATGGCAGTTGAACCTGCTTCCTTCAGTCTGTTCTCCAAATTATACTTTTCCTGAACTTTCAGAATCATGCTCCACAGAGAACTCATGGGGAGTCCTTACCTTTTCTTCTGTATGTGTGTGTGCATGCACATGTATGTGTGTTTATGGGTGTCCAAGTACATGTATGAATGGAAGTGCACATGGCATCTCCCTCCCTCCCTTTCCCTCTCCCCTTTTATTTTCCTCCCCCCCCCCCCCTGTGTGTGTGTGTGTTTGTGTGTGTGTATGCATGTGCGTTTGCACTTGTTTGGTTAGAGGTTAGTATCAGGCAATGTTCCTTGGTCACTCTCCACCTTATTTGTCATGCCAAGCTCTCCCCTGATGTGGAGCTTATGAACACCACAGTCCCTTAATCACAGTCTTCCCAAGACTGAGATACCAAGCATGTACTACCAAGCCTGACTTTCTATGTGTATTCTGGAATCAAATCCAGGTCCCCTTGTTTGCAAAGAAAGTATTTTACCAACTGATCTATCATCCTCAGTGCAAACTTCCTTATCTCTTTACTGACTTTGCAGTCCTGTCCTGATGGTTGGGGTATGTGATCTTACGTAGTCATATCTGTGGACATATATGTGATATATGTGGCCATATATGTGTTATATGTGGTCCTATGTATTTGACCATGACCTCTCCTCTTTAGTGCCAGCCCCGCAATGTGGGCCGTGACTATTGAAGATTGGCACCTCTAGTTTGAGAGTGGTGTCATCACAAAGGAAGTTTCCAAGGGCAAGTATTGTGAAAAACCCTCTGAGGATGAGCATAAGATGATGGTGGTTATATTATAGGGTGAGGGTGACAGTCTTACGGGTTGGTTGTAACTGTACAAAGGAGAATGGACACAGAAGTATCTGAGAAATCTTCCTAAAAACTGACGGTTCCATAAATTCTGCATAATCTCTTCTAGCTTTTTAAGTTCCCAGGACTATTATTACTCCTGGGTGGTCAGCTATATGTATTTGCAACACGTACACACACATACACTCACACATGTGTGTGCACATGCACACACACACACACACACACGCGTATGTGTTCCTACTCCTGGGTATCCAATGTTATACACATGATTATCCACAATCAAACACCAATCTGCTTGAAGTTTTGTGAAATCATCCTAGATATGAATTTCTACCAAGTGAATAAACTCTGTTCTAGAAGAATCTTGTGCTCTCATTCCCTCCCCATGGTCACCTTTCTTTATTGCTAATTCCTACTTGGTTTGCCTCCTGTGTGTTAGGTGTTTGTTTTGAGGCTGTGTTTAGGGTTTAGGGAAGTTGCTTCCTGATCATTATAAAAATTTCAACAACTCTCCATGTGAAAATCACCTCCTGAAAAGTAGGTTTTATTTGGGATCTAAGAACATCAGTCAGGAGTGAATTATTCAATGTCCTTTCAAAAAATAACTAATTTTTACAAAAACAATAAAAAGAAATCAAAAGAAAACAAGCAGCAACATGGAGAGTTTATGGGTTCATTTGACGACTTTGGTCTGAATCTCTCTGTACTTTCACCCAATTGGCCATATAAGCCGAAGGACCAAGGCTGTTTGGAAACTTTTTCATTTTTCTGTGAAAATCAGACTTGGGTTTGGAAGAGCTTCCCAGTGCCACCGTTTAGAAAGCAATGCTCTCTTTACACAGTCACTTATTGTCTTGGGTTTCATTTTCAGTTCAGGGGAAAATTAAATTCCCTTGCAATTGCACTATCTGTCTACCCAGGACATTTTATCTCCAAGTCGTTTTTATTTGCTATTTGTCCTCTGGGTAAAATACTGCAGGTCCATGAGGTTGTGAATGCATTTCAAAGGTCTTGAGGGGTCAGCCTGTTCCTTCCTGCAGGTCGGTATTTAAATAATCCCTGACCCAGAAGTCTTCTATATTCTAAGATCCACGGGAAAGGAAGGGGGAGGGGAGCCCCTGTGAGAGCTCAGCAGCCTCACTCTGAGCTTTTCTCTTTGTGAATCACACCATTTTAAGCACGTACATTTGTTTCTGTGCTGAGCACATAGGATTTTTTTCTGGACCTTACTGTCAGTGCATGAGCATGTGAGACCTTTCTGTTCGTAAAGCTTATCCCTTCATGTGGATTGCAAAAAACTCACAGACAGATTACACAGGGTCACATTTCATTGTACTTTTCTTCTTTTTGAGGTTGGTTATCACGCTGGACAAAAATACAAAGAACCATGGGCTCTAGTTTTACTTCCATTATCATCATGCTTGATAGGACTCAGTCTTACTAGAAATATCCACCCTTCTTCATTTTTACTGGTTGTGTTTGGTAATTGTTACACAGCGTACATCCAAATGCTTTCCAAGTCTTTGGACAGTAGGAGTGATACCAGTCCACCCCTGAGAGCAGTTCCTCACCCTGATCACCAGTCCACCCCTGAGAGCAGTTCCTCACCCTGATACCAGTCCACCCCTGAGAGCAGTTCCTCACCCTGATACCAGTCCACCCCTGAGAGCAGTTCCTCACCCTGCAAGCATTCCAAGAAGCCTACACTATTCAGTGTCATAGTAAATAAATACCTGATGATTTCATTGGACTTCACTTCCTGTGGACTTGAGATACCCAATAGTAGAGCATTGTGTAACACATTCAAGACCTTGGATTCCATCCTCAATATCACAGTAAAATTAAATCAAACAATCAAACAGAACAAAAAAGAAAAGTGTAATCTAACCATTCCAGGGCTCAAACTAGTAGTTCAAAGAATAGGTGAGATTCTAAGAGTTTCATACTTGTGATTGTAGGTTCCCCTCTAAGATCCTTGCCTTTACTACCTGTGGGTAGTTAGCTAGGTTTCCAGCACCAGGAGTGGTTTTCTTCTTGTTTGTGGGTCTTAACTCTAATCAGAGAGCTGTTGGTTAATACTAAGCTATGGTTAGTGTGTGCCACTACTTCCTCCCAGTAGTTATCATGCCATGCTACTGGTATTTAGGAATATATCAATGCATATTCCTAGGTGCCTTTTAAGCACCCTGTGAATGGAGCAGTAAGTATTATTGACCAATATAGTGTGAACATTATTTTTTTCTTCTGTTCATTACTAACATACCTTATGACATTCAAGGCAAATGGTGGTGACAACAGCGTCCATGATGCCACCAGACTGAGATGTTTATGTTTGCACTGTTGACTTTTATTGATGGCCAACCATAGTGCGTTCCCATCTCATCCAGAAGTATATTTTATGAAATTTATTTTAGAATAAGACATTTTAGCATAAAGATGTGGAAAAATAGCACACTGATAATATAGTTTATAAACTGATGTGGAACAACAAACAAAACCCTACAGATATAGCAAATTACAAATGTTTGGGACAAATGCTGCTATACTCCTTACTTACAGAGCTGTATGAGAATGACAGTGATATGTGAAGTGGTCAGGAATATTGCAGAGTGACAGGCCCATGTGAAGAACTACTCAATATTGGTCCGTGACCATCAATAACAATCTCTCCCATCTAAGGAGGTTTCTTCAGTTTAAATGGGGTCAGATTTGCTGAGATTGCTTTCCATATTGTTAATTTCTCTTACTTGTATGGCAAGAGAGTACGGTGCAGTAAATGCAAACATGCTCAGGACACACAGTTGTTAGGTTTGTTTGTTTGGTTTGGTTTGGTTTTGGTTTTGGTTTTGGTTTGGTGCAGCTTATTTGCAACATTTTAACTACTTCTGGCCTAATTGGGAAATTACTGAAACCATTATCGTGTGCATGTAAAAATCACTCACCACAGGCTTTGGTATGACTAAGGAGGAATGAAGTTGAGCAAAGTTTGAGAGTCTTGCTTGGTGGTGACTTTGTTTGCGTATTGCTGGGAATTTGCTGGAATGCCCCTGGCTATTTGTGCCTCTGACACTTGGCAACCATAAGCTTTGTGAAAACAGCAACTGTGTCTGCTTTGCTGTTCTGTTCATGCTGACACTTAGCAAGTGTCTGCATTTTCAAGCCAGGAGTTGGTCATGCGCTCATTCATTCATCAGCAGCTTTCAATTAAAGCCATGCTGATGTGTTCCATTACAGGTGCCAATGCATCTGATCAGTTCTCAGCAGCAGTGGCTTTGAGAACATTTATTGCTGCTGCAGGCTACAGCATATAGACCAGGAGACTGCTGAGTACTTTGTCTCTATGAAAGCTACTGCTTATAAAAACTGAGCTAGGGGTAGGGGTGGCTATCTCTAGTGAGGAAAGTGAGGTAAGAATAGTGATCAAGTTGCCATTTGACCAGTGATATAGGACGTTAATACATGGCTTCTGTTTTTCCAATTCCTAATACCCTGTCTTCCGGCTCTTTCTACTTCACAATACCACCTTGAGAGAAGGAGGCTGAGATCAGCCATAAGCTCCTCAATTTGGCCTTAGTTATGACTCTTCTTCTTTATCTGTGACGGTCAGTCTTCCTAGAGCTTCTAGCCTAGCGCAGTTGTTCCAAGTCACTGAACTTGGCTGGCAGCATTCGTCTCCTTGTTTAGTCTCTGCAGGTTTTAACAAACAGTTAATGCAGTGTTTTTCTTTGAACATATGTAATGTGTGCTTTCATTCATCTGCACATGGAAGGCAGTACTCTGTGAAGTCTGTTTTCTATCTAGCATCTCAGCAAGATCTTGCTGCATAAACAGAGTGAGGGTTGAGCCAGCCTGGGGTACAATACCTTCACGATGAATGCACAGCCATTAAATTCAGCTCCACAATTAAACAGTCCCAGCTCATTCTTTCTTGCTTTCCTTCTCAGTAGGATGATTTTCTGAGAAGCTGCCATGGCTGTTCACATTAGCCAAATCAGTAAGCATTTTGATTCTGCTTACTGATGTTTTGCATGTGTGTTAGGGGAGAGTCTTTATTTCCTATGTGGAATTTTCTAGCATTCTGACATGAGTTTGCCAGATGGACAACATATATCACAATCCTTTTTGGTTTTATGTGTATCTGTTTTTATATACATGTATGTGCTATGTATCAGATGAGATCAGGCGCGTTCAGGGTGGTATGGCCGTAGACTGTATGTGCTATGTATAAGTTCATGTACATATGTGTGTCTGTGTATGCAGAAGTGAGAAGCTAGCCATAGGTGTTTTTCCTTAGTTTCTCTCTACCTTGTCTTTTGAGTCAGGGTCTTGCTCACTGACCTTGGAATCATCGATTTAGCCTTCATGATTGGTCACTGAGCCCCAGGGATCTTACCATCCTTGTATTTACAGCCCTGGGATTATAAACACACCCACCATGTCCAGATCTTTACAGTGGAATCTAGGGCTCAAACTCAGGTCTTTATGCTTTTAGGCACAAGTAATTTACAGATGGAGCCACTTCTTGAGCCTTCCTTTGTCTTCTTGAACTTAAATTGAACCTTATCTACCACCTCCTGGTCAATCATAGGGACCTTTTTAATGGCTTCTCTCATATTTCACCAAGCAAAACCCTCACAGTACACTTTAAGCTCTTTTAGCAAAAGGAGTTAGTCAAGGATGTGTTTTGGCCAAGGCTCCTTAATTACAGGGAACAGGACATGTTTAAAGGATATCCCAGTTGAAAAATAATTTTAAAAGGTAGGGGCCGTCTGTTCAAGATCCAAAGACTGAAAACGAAGTTGCACGCTCTTCAGAGAGACCGCTTTGGTCAGAAGTGCATACTTCCCAAGTATCTTTCGGTGTGTGATGGTGTTTCTGATGGTGTCCAGCGTCCCCCCCACCCCAGCTCTCTCCTTGTCTCCCTCTTGGTAACATGTTGTATTCCTTGCACATCTCTTTGATTCCCCTCTGTGCTTCTCTCTATATACAGGCAGACTCTGCCTCTCAGTCATGCTAGATTAGATGACAGTGGTTCCCACTGTAACCAGGAACTACAGAATATCTCTCTCTCTCTCTCTCACTCTCTCTCTCTCTCTCTCTTGAGTTCATCCATAGTTGCACACCTGTCCTTGGCTCCAATCCCACATTCAGGAGCTCACCTTGCACTGTGTCATTTGTCTTCTCATTCTCTGTGGGACCTAGTTTCGCTACAGATAGGATGTAGGTAGAAGAGTATTCTAGAAAATGGTCAAAGGAAAGCAAAGACAAGGTGTGGAACTCAGCCAGCTTCACTCACAACACAGATGAGGGTGCAGCTTTCATCTTTTGAAACCATTGGGCATGGCATAAGAAGGATCCTAGGTCTCAAAATCACTCAGATCATCAAAAATATCATTAGTTTATAAAAATTGATTTATTTTTTCAAGTTACATCTTGATCAAAGTCCCCTATGGCAAAGGACTTCTTTATGTATTTCCTATTATGTGCACTCACGTAAGTCTATGGGATCTATTAGAAGTTCTCTCCTGTAAACTGCCCCCTTTGTGGATGTGGGGTATATCTATGGGACTACTGTATGTGGTAACATCTTGGGGACCATGCTGGACTCATCACAGGGAACATAAACACTTGAGGTCCATGGGGCCTTATTGTCAACCTCATCTATAGCCCTGTTTTTTCCTCTTAGATCTTCATACAAGGTGACAATGGAATTGAGTGGCCCTATTCTCTCTCTCTCTCTCTCTCTCTCTCTCTCTCTCTCTCTCTGTCTGTCTCTTTTTTACACAATATGAGTTTGTTTATTTATTTAATGTTTATTTATTACTTCAAGTTACATCTCCATCACAGTTCCCTCTTTCTCCCCCTCTCAGTCGCACTCTCCCACCCTCTAACCCTGAGAGGCCCTATTCTCAAAGAGAGAATCCAGACCCAAACTTTATCAATGCTGAAACTAAAATGCATTTTCAATAAACTATATGATGAATTAGATTACTTGTTTTTTTCCAAGAAAACCAAGATGGAAGCATCCCTTGATGATGTCGTCTTTCATGATACTCATTTATAGTAATAACAGATGAAATCATGTTTTTTCTACAGGACCAAAGAACAGGTTGCCTAAGGACTGTCCAAGGTCAGTTTTCACAAATGGAGAAAGGTGACTTAGAATATTGTTTTGATGGAGGATAATGATTAAGTCAGTGATGTCCTCCGATACTATGAAGCATAGCCCTACATAGACTTCTCTCTTTGTGTAATGTTGGTCAGATGGATGGATGGATGGGTAGGTCAATAGATAGGTGGGTGGATGGATGATAAGTGAATGAATTAACAGATGAGTAGGTGGATGGGTGCACAGATGGATGAGGGGTAGGTATATAAAAAGATAGATCATTAGGTGAAGGAGTAGATGGATGAGTATGTAGGTGGGTAGACAGATGCATGGAAGCGTGCACTCATAAATGGTGAGTAAAATAGAAAGTTATAGGGTAACATAGAGCTATATATCTTTCTCCTCAATTTTATTTATCTCCTTTTTCCTTTCCTCCTTCAAAGTCAGGTTCCCATTCTCATTTCTCTAATTTAAGTCACATTGGACACTGTTGTATAATTTACTATATGCCTGTTGCTAAGCAGAAGCTTTATCAATTCCCCTTAAGATTTTACAAATTGTCCAGCCCTGGTGTGGAGCAGCCTCATAGAGGAGTACACTGAGGATCTCTTTTGCTTCACTACTGGAATCGTTATTGGTCCAATCAGCTCCTCACTGGAGGCTGCCAGTCCAGCTGAGACCGCTCATCATACTCCTGTGTCTACCCAAAGCATACCCCCAATGAGGAGCACCTCCAGGGACAGTGGCCAAATCCAATGTTCTCATTATCATTTTCTTGTTTTTGTTTGAGACAAACGCTTACTATGTAGCCCAGAATGACCTTGGCTTCCTTGTGTAGCTCACTCTGTCCTAAAACTCGTAGTCCTCCTGCCTTAGGCTCCCAGCACTGAGATTATTAGCAGAGGTTCTCAGATCAAATGTTTGTTTCATCAACCTTTATACTAATTCTTCAGACTTGCTTAAATATTTGTAAGTTTTCTTTTGAGTTTTTTTTTTTTTTGAGGAAGATAGCTACTCTATCTGATTGTATCTGTTTAGTTTATTCTCCCTTAGTGTCCTTTGAAGCATTTCCCTATATGTTTGTGATTTTATTTTATCAGTGAGGGTAGTAGAGCAGAATAAGGAGTGTCAGGTTTAATTTTCTACATTGGTGCTCAAAATAGAAGCTTCCTCAGTAATGGTGGGTCATTCAGCTAAAATTAAATATATGGGTGTTCCAAAGGGTTTCTATCTAGAATTGGAATCACAGAGCCTTCTGAAACTCACAAAAACTCAGAGAATCACCACTTTCTAGCACCATATGATTTCACAAGGTATATACCAGCTGTAGAAAATTTCTATAAATGACTAAAATAATTGAGGGCATCAAAAAGTCTTACTCATAGACGTTCAGTTCAGAGCAGTATCATTCAACGAAAACCATACATATGCTAAATCCTCTAGTTTTATGATGTCGTAAGAATAAAAAACCAGTCCAATCCCCAGGAATGCTATATATCCTATGGGTTCCTAACTATTCAGTACCTTTAGTTAGCTTTAAAGAAAAACAGAACTGGCCTCCACCTCTGAGATTTAGTAAATATGGTCTGGGGCCCAGGAAGTTGGACAATTCTTTTTCTACCATGTTTCTGTGCCCTGACCATGGGCTGAAAAATGTCTATTTCTCCACTGGATAAAACAGTTGTACAAAATCCAAAAACAACCAAACAAAAAAAACCAACCAAACAAAAAACCCTGTATGTCTCTCCTCCAATAGCCCCCACACGTTCCGGACAATTGTGTGTGACTAGTAGGAAGAGAAGAGAAAAAAAATGTGTGTGTGTGTGTGGTGTGCTGTGTGTGGTGTGGTGTGTGTGTGTGTGTGTGTGTGTGTGTGTGTGTGTGTGTGTGT